>NW_019167926.1:4073711-4141622 GCF_002303985.1 Durio zibethinus | reverse complement strand
TATTTTGCTTTGCGCCTATCCTCTGCTTTGCAGCAATGGTGGTGGCATCAAAAGACAAAAAATTGGCCAATGCAGTTCAGCAGCTATTGGCTTCCAGTTATTTAAGGATCAGCACTTCAAGGTAGAGGATCTTCATCATATAAACTAAATAAAAAAAAATTGTATTATTAGTATAAAACATTGTTTATAGTTCTCTCTTTCACGCAAATATCTCCGTTTGCCATAATTACTACATTTCAGTTACTATTCTTTGTCTGTGATGAGGCTCTAATGCAACAACATCCAAAACAACATATACCAAATTTATCCCTCTCTGCTTAAGAATCTCGTTTGTCCCCTGATCTCTGCTTTAGGTCTGCATGCAGTTTTTATATGGTTGATTTTGTGTACAGTCAAGAGTTGTAGGTAAGCAGTGATGTGCATATGCTCGGCTTGTAACTTCTGATAACCTCAGTGATGTTACAGGGGTCGAAATTGCAGGTGCTCTGAAGAATGTTCTTGCAATAGCTGCTGGGATTGTAGATGGTATGAATCTTGGTAACAATTCCATGGCAGCTCTTGTAGCACAAGGTTGTTCTGAGATACGGTGGCTAGCAACGAAGGTATGTCGCTCCTACCCCTACCCCTTTTTTTGTTTTTTTCTTTTCATTAGCTGGCTATTAAGCAGAGCGGAGGTCCTTGATTGAAACCTTAGCTATGAGGATCTGCCTTAGTTTCTCTCTCTCCCCCCCCCCCCCTGGGTTTTGGCTAGAATGTTGATATGCTCCTTATTGCTCATTCAAATAAATAATTTCATGCTGTAAATTGTGTTATCTAACAATTCTTTTAGTACACATCTATAGATGGGTGCAAAGCCGGCGACAATTACTGGTCTGTCTGGAACTGGAGACATTATGCTTACATGTTTGTAAATCTTTCAAGAAATAGAACAGTTGGAGTTCGTCTTGGATCAGGGGAGAAGCTCGAAGATATACTCAGTTCCATGAATCAGGTGCTTCTAAATTCTTACACTGGCCGTTAGTGCTTAAAATCTGGCCATTTAATATGATTAGTACATACTGTAGGTAGCCGAAGGTGTGTCAACTGCTGGAGCTGTGATTGCATTAGCCCAGAAATATAATGTTAAAATGCCAGTCCTGACAGCCATTGCTCGGATTATTGACAGTGAGCTAACCCCAAAAAAAGCTGTTCTTGAATTAATGAGCCTCCCTCAGGTCGTTCAAACTCCTTAATGTTGATGAACAAGGAACCTTTTTGACTATCATATACATGTCTTTTCTTTGTGGTCTTTAATGGTGGTATAAATCTGTTGAATTAATTGTTAAGCTATAACTTGTCACTTGTAGGTTGAAGAAGTTTGAAACCTACTGTTCTTGTCAAGGAAGCGGGATCATGTAGCCAGGACCTGATTGTCATTTACCTTAACTTTTTTATTTTTTATATATAAAATACATTTCCCTCATATTATGCCTAAATAGTAGGAAGTAAATTACCCATTGGAGAAATTTGTTAGATGATTTATTTTGCAAAGTGGGGGATTTTGTTGCTGACAATAAATTTAGCTTTAAGCTGATTCTTTTCAAGGTCATTGTATTTATCTTTCATGATGTTCTTTGGTAATTAAGGAAGGAATCTTATTGCATGCTATCTTATATATCAGTTGAGAGGTACTTGGCTTGTATGAAGCAGCTACTATTGATTATGATTCATGATAGGCATCCAAATTAGGTTAAATAACAACATACAAACTGTAATAAAAAATAAAATATAATTTGAGTTCAAAATTAAAATCAGTTGATTCATGCAGTTACTTTTAAGATGTGATTTTTAACAGGTTTAGAGTTTCAATCTTAGTATCTGCAACCTTTTCTCCTATCCCCAGGTTGTAGTCTCCTTTATACATAAAAAAAAGAAAGTGAAATTTTTATTAAAATTTTCCATGATTATACATATGCTATTGAGCAAATTTACTAGTTGAAGTATTCTTGTTTTACATATGAACATTTTTTTTTTAAAGTTTTCAAATTTTGATTTTCTTTGTATAAAAATTAAAATAAAAATTTACTAAGCTTTGATGGAAAATTATTAAATAATTTTAAAAAATCTATTCAATTTTTTTTTTAAAATATTAAACATATCTAATATTTAAGTCTAAGTAAAGTCCAAGAAACATAGCTACTAAAGTTTATTTTATGGTATAAAGGTCATTGCAATTTAAGAACAAAAAAATATATAGGTATTGGCTTTGACTCCCAACTTATAAAACATCACTTTTTAAAAATAATGAAGTAAATCAAATGAATTAAAATTCTAGCTCCATGGATGTCTCATTTTACAATTACTTTTATTGTTTTTTTTTGAAAATTTATATTTATATTTAGATGTTATTAAAAATTAAAAATTATTAATAAAACATTCAAATATAATTATTATTTTTTGTTTATAAGATAATAGTTCAAGTTAGATCGGATTTGGTTTGATTTTTTGAATAATATATAGTATTATTAATTTTTAAAATTTGATATGAATTTAAATTAATTTTTTAAAAATCAATCCAATCTAAATTTGAATTTTACTGGTTCAATTCAATTCATTGATTTTTAAAATTTAATTTTTTAATTTTTTATATATTATTTTAATAGGTATAATTATTTTATTTGCTTATGAAGATGATAATAATTTGGATTGACTTGAATTTGATTCGATTTTTTGAATAATGTATAAATTATAAATTTTTAAAATTTGATATTGAATTCAAATCGATATTTTTTTTAAAAAATTAATCCAATTTAAATAGAATTTTATTAATTCAGTTTGATTAATTGTTTTTTAAAATTTAATTTTTTTATTTTTATATGTTATTTTAATAAAAATTTAAATATATTAAAACAAATATATATAAAATAATTATTTTTATTTTATAAAAATTTTAAAAATATATAAATTAATAAAAATATATATTTTGATTCGATTTATTTTTTTTTTAATTTTTCATAATATTGATCCAAAATTTAATAGATATATTTAATCTTTAAATTTAATCTAATCAAATAAAAAAAATAAATCCGAAATAAATCAAACACAGCCAATTCGAATAAATTTTTGGTTTTTCCGAAAATTTTTTTCTCAAACGTAGTAGTTTGTAGCTAACAATAAATCTGTTGTTCACTTTCTGGTTGCAGACAGCTGCAACAATGCAGAAATGCATCAAACTACGCGCCTCTCACGCCAACTTTCACATCATGAAAGCTCCCATCTTTCCCCAGCCTTACTCAACTTCAACATCAAAGCCTTTATTGAACGAGGCCAATTCACAAAAGCTTACAAACTATTCTCTGTTTCCCCACTTTCAGCCACCCAATTCACTTTCCCCTCTCTTCTGAAAGCTTCCACTTTCCTCTCTAACCTTACCTATGGCAAACCCTTCATTCCACAATCATCCTATCGGGTCTCCAGTTTGACCCTTTTATCACCACTTCACTTATAAACATGTATGTGAAATGTGGGTTATTTTCTTATGCAGTTAATGTGTTTGAAAAAAATGGTTGAAAGAGAAGCTTTTGTTAAGGATGTTACTTCTTGGAACTCTTTGCTTGATGGGTATTTTAAGTTTGGTCAAATAAAGGAGGGTTTGGCTCATTTTTATAAGATGCAGGCTTTTGGTTACTTCCTGACGCTTACTCACTCTCTATTCTTCTTGGTGTTTTGGGGTTTAAGGAAGGACAGCAAATTCATGGTTACATAGTTAGGAATATGTTTAAGAGTGACCCTTTTTTGGAAACTGCATTGATTGATATGTATTCGAATCGTAGTCGAATCATGGAGGCTTGGTTTGTGTTTCATCATTTGAAAGATAAGAGCAACGTGGTGGTTTGGAATGTGATGATTTGGTGGTTTTTAGAGAATGGATGGTGGGATGGAGCATAAAGTTGTATTCTTTAATGAAAGGTGAGATGTCAAGTTTGTATCAGAGTCGTTTTAGTAGTACCTTGAGTGCCTGTGGTATGGTGATGTTGTGGATTTTGGAAGGCAAGTTCATTGTGATTTAATCAAATTGGGATTTGAAAATAACCCTTTTGTTTATACTTCTCTTTAAGCATGTATGGAAAATGCCAATTTGTTGAAGATGCAGAAAATGTTTCCATCAGGTTTTGGATAAAGGAATTGAATTATGGAATGCTATGATATCGACTTTTGTTTGTAATAATATTCTTATGCTGCTTTTGAAGTGTACAACAAGATGAGATGTAATTTAATAACCCCTGATTCTTTTACGCTGTCTAATGTTTTATCATGTGGCAGTATGATTGGAATATACAATGTAGGGAGGTCAGTTCATGCAGAACTAGTGAAAAGACCTATAGACAGTAGCTACTACTGTACAGAGTGCTTTATTGACCATGTACTGTAAGTCTGGCAGTGTTGATGATGCTAATTCTGTTCTTCGCACAATAAGGGAAAATTGGGATGTGGTTGCTTGGGGATCCATGATATCAGGTTTTGTCAAAATAGTAAGTTCAGAGAAGCTTTAGATTATTTTGGAAGATGGATGCTGATGGAGTAAGACCAGATTCTGATATTATGTCAAGTGTCATTAGCGCTTGTACGGGATTGGAGAATGTAGATTCAGGGGTGCATGATCCATGGATATGTGATCAAAATTGGTTGGACCGAGATGTTTATGTTGGTTCTTCCCTTGTTGATATGTATTCAAAATGTGGTTTCCCGGATATGGCCGAAAATTTATTCTCTGATATGCCACACAAAATCTTGTTACTTGGAATTTGATGATGTCATGCTATTGCCGAAATGGTCTGCCTGACCAGTCGATAAATCTTTTTCTAAAATAGTTCAGCATGGTTTTATCCAGACTCTGTATCCATTACCAGTGTTCTTGCTGCAGTTTCGTCCATAGCAGCTTTACTTAATGGAAAGTCATCCATGGATATCTTGTTAGACTAGAGATTAAATCTGATATTCAGTTGGAGAATGCATTGATGGATATGTATATTAAGTGCGGATTCTTAAAATATTGCAGAGTATATATTTTCAAACACATGTCTCAGAAAAGATGTAGTTACATGGAATTGCATGATTTCTGGTTATGGATCTCATGGAATTGCCTTCAAGCTTTGTCATTATTTGATGAGATGAAGAAATTGTGGAATAAAACCTGATGATGTTACTTTTCTTTCCCTGATTTCATCTTGCAATCATTGCTGGTCTGGTTGATGAAGGCCACAATATATTTCAGTGCATGACAGTGGAGCATGCGATTGAACCTAAATGGAGCACTATGTAAACATTATTGATCTTTTGGGCCGTGCCGACGTTTGGAGGATGCTTATAATTTATAAAACCATGCCCATGGAACCTGATAGGAGTGTCTGGTTGAGTATGTTATGTGCTCCCGTGCCCATTCTAATGTGGAGCTTGGGGACTGGCAGCTCAGAACTTGCTGAAACTGGAAACCAGACGGGGGCACGCAATTTATGTTCACTGTTACATTTGTATGGAGAATCTGAATTGTGGGACAAGGCTGCAAACATACGATCAACAATGAAAGAAAAGGGATTGAAGAAAAACCCTGATGTAGTTGGATTGAACTGAGGAATAAGGTTGATGTTTTCTTCTCAAGGGATTCATCATCCCTGAAAACAATGGAGATGTATGAGATACTACATTGCCTTAGAAGGAACATGGAGAAGGAAGGGAGTGATTATGAATTGAACTTGAAGTGTATAGGCAAAAGGTTCATATTAGACATGAGAAAATTTTCTTTACATTTGTCTTATTTGCATCAATAGCACAAACTTATCCTGAAGATCACTAGACAATAAAATAAATGTGGAGGGTCTGAATGTTTTATGATCAAACTGAGAGAAGGAAATGATTACTTCGTTCTCTCCACTTTTTATATCAACAATTTAAAGAAAATGATAGGGACCTTAAGAATTTGAGCCAACTTGAATCCATTCCATGGGACTAAAGATTTCAAACCTGGAGATTAAACTGAAGTATGAATTTTGTTTTCATATTGATCCTACGGTTCGTGGTATTTATGTTGTGAGTAATTATATTATGTTTTACATAAAAATTGTGTTATAATTCGTATCTACATAAAAATATAAAATATATTATTTTGTTTTATTAAATATTATATAATTATTGTATAAATTTTAAATCATGTTATTTTTATTTTTTTATATATTATATTTGTATTGTATCATCATATGTATTTTAAATTAGTTAGGTTTATTTTCGGCTTTATCCAACTATAAAAGCATCAATATTGAAGTATGTAAACAATAGAATCATATGATAGGCAGCTAGGGGGCAAATTGTGTATATGCATGCTAGATGAACACTGAATGATTCTTGTGGAGCAGAGAAGGCCCTAGTAAATTTTAAGTGAAGAAAATTGATTCATCATCGATTAGTTACGTTTGAAACAATGTGGAAATTTCCTAGACCTATTTGATAATAATAAATTATATTGAGGCAAAAACAAAACCATCTAATTAAAATGGGCTTTCATGCAATTATCTAATTACCATTAAAAAAAAAAAAAGTCGCCTGCTTTGAACTCTGGTTTTGTCCTTGTCGACATGGAAATGATGTTTCATATTTCTCTGATCCAATTCTCCATTTTCAACTGAAAATACCCCAAAATGATAGAAATAATCAGTAGGCGGCGTTTAGATGCGTTCATTTCCATATTCGTTAGAGTGCATCCTCACGAGATCCCTGCTCTGCTCCACTCTTCTTCTTGTTTCTTCTTTGTAAGTCATAATTACATAAAATTAGGCCATAATTCGATTCAATTTTAATTAAAAATCATATTCTTTAATCTGGTTTTTTTTTTTTTTTTTTTCAGATTTTGAGTGCTTATTTTGTTGTGCTGCCATTGAGGGATGAAGGGGCAATTTCATTGGGATTATCTAATTTGCCTGGATTGTTTATTGGGTCTTTAGTATTAACTTTGATAGCTGTTCCTGTTTCTACTCTCATCTTCTCTTTGTCTAATCTTTCCAAAGTCAAGGTACATTTCAATTCACTTCATTATTAATTTTGTTTATTGTTTTTTGTTCTTAGATTTTGGAATTTTAGTGAAAGGTTGAAAATGGGAAGCCTTTAGATGTAGAGAGTTTAGGGATGAAATGGAAAGTTTGGCTCTTTTTCTGTTGATAATGTGGAATTAAAAGTTAAAATTTTCACTTTCATAAATAACAAAATACATAATTTTACTATATACAAGTATGGTTGAATTGCTCTAAATCTTTTCCTTAGATTATGTAAAGAGTTATAGAGTTATGACCTGGTTATGGTCCCGGTAGTGTGGAGTTCTAGGGAGTATGGCAAAGTTTAACTCTTTTCTTATTGTAATTGGTAGTGTGGGTGTTCAGTTTGGAATCATACAGCGTGTAAAGAGTTAACGACCTGGTTATGGTTCGGGGAATGGGGTCGTGGGAGGTATGAACTGTAAAGTTTAGTTATTTTTCTTGCTGTTTTTGTTGATAAAATGGCAATGGGAAGCTTTTCTTTATTTTTTCATCTATTCATTAGGTGTTAAAGAGTGGGAGGTAACCCTCCCCCTACTCACATAAATGGACTCGAAAATGAGACCTTTTACTTCCTTAAGATAAGAGAATACCATGCATGTATCATCAAAAGCATGTTCTCATGTGTGTTAATGCACAGTCTTCAGCTTTGAACCAAATAATGGTGGAAATGGTTTTGTGATCCACATTTATTACATGGTTGTTAATGTAATTTTATCATGTTTTATTGTTGTATCTCTTATTTAGTTGATTTTTGTCAAAACTAACTTTCCAAGAACATGCCAACAAATGATGCAACATTGCGCTTTATTAGCATGGTTTGTGGCTTGGACTTTCAGGTTGATCATAGATGTATCAATGTTCATCGAAATTTATCCATAGAATGTAAATAAGAAGTTTGAGACCATTAGTTTCAGCAGTCTGTGCACAAACAACTGTCATTTTTAATTTGTCATTTGAACCATTTAAAAAACCGACAAGAAATCCTTGAGGTCCATGACATTTCTTACCAGTAATATTCTTATTGTTTGGTTACATATCATCTTGTAATTAGTGCTTCTTGAAATTCCAGGCTTTGGTTTTGATACACAGGTTCTTTAGTGTATCACTTGTTGTGTTCTTCATTCTATGGCATACATCATCCACGGAGTCTTTACAATCCCTGTCAAAGGTAAACCAAAAAGCCCACAAGATGGTATTCCTTGTCATGAGTGATCCTTTTTGTTATACGGAAATTGGTTCTGCAGATCATTTTGTATTAACATGGGCAAACCATTTGTAGGATTCAGTTGCCTTTTCCACTGAACTAGAAGTCACTATTGGTCAAGCCAGCCTTGTTGATTCTATAGGTTGGGGAAACCATGATTGGTTTTATGTTTCAGTGAGAATTGGATTGTTCCTCTGGGTATGATAACACCTGATCTATCTGTGATTAGTTTTGCCTTCCTACTTATCTAGTATTTTAATTTTTAATAATGAGATTTTTCCTTGTCTAATTTGTTTTTGTTTGTTTGGAAGGTCGCCCTGCTTAACCTTATTACAATATCTTCAACTTGGGCTAGAGTAATTGATATCATGGATAGTGAGGTATTGATGTTTTCATCACTTGTCTTATGAAGATTATCATTTCCTTCTTGCCCTCAAATTTTGTTTTTGGTTCAGTCTGGCTCAAGATTGTTTGGTTTCGTTGGTGCTGGTGCAACGCTTGGCCAGCTCTTTGGGTCTTTGTTTGCCACAGGAATGGCTTGGCTGGGGTCATGTATGTATGCCTAGTTGATTATTTGCATGTGGAATCTCAATATTTAGTCTATTATTAGTTTTTCTCTCTCTTTTCTTTCTTTTTAACATGTTCTGTTTAAATATAGTTCTGCTCCTATTTGCTGCTGTTTTGATGGAATTAGCGGCACAGTCATCAAAAGGATCAACAAGGATATAGCTATATATCTCTGAAGAGTTATTTCCTATCAGGTTAGGCTAAATTCATTATGTTTGTTCGTTTAGGTAACCTGTGAAAAAGATGCAATTTAGTGTATCTATTTGGTTTTTTTTTTCTTTTCTTTTTTTATTGGGATGGGAGTGGGGGGGGGGGGGGTGGGAGTTCATTGGGATTTGGATGCCATTGTTATATGATTGGATAGGAGTAAGAAAAAACCTTGATTTTGTGAACTGAACCATGATATTTATTTTCTTTGCTGAACAATGTTGAAATTCTGCCTCTCTTGCTTCAGCATTTTGGAAGACATCCACATTTATTCACATCAATGTAATGAGAGAGAGGGTTACCACATTATACCTTAGCTTGATATGTCTACTAATACAATTTAATGGGGAGCAGGTGTGTGGTTCGTGGCATGACATGTTAGATGTTTAAAAGAAGAAAGCACTATATCAATATAAAGTGACTAATTTCATTGATCTAACCTTTTTTTGAATATTTTATCTGCTATAGGGTTTCTCCTGTACCTTTTGCAAGTTTCTTGTGAATCTGCATACATGGTTTTTCAGGATTGAACCTCCTATCTTCTAACTTGATGCATTCTCTTTTAGAAAAGTGACTTGGATCAAAAAAAGATGATGATGATGATGAGCCCGCCTGCATCTGCTCTCAAAATTTCTTCTCCTAAAATAACTACCTTCTCCGGTGAAGCCTCAGCTTTGGCTATCTTAGATGGACTCCGGCTTATATTTTCATCAACCTATTTGTTGCATGTGTCATTATTCCTCTGGTTGAGTGCAGTTGTCTCCTCTTTCTTCTATTTTCAGGTAAAACTGCTCTCTTATCCACACATATAGCTTGAATTTGCCTACTTTGTATGCTAAATACTGCTGCTAAGCTTTCTATGTATATTCCTGGGGCTTTGTTTTTATTGATGATATATGTTTGGGAGAAAGTTACGAGTATTTAGGAGTTTGTAAAATCAAGCTAGACTTTTTATGTAAGCAAAAACTTTAAAATCCTGATTGAACTAGATTTTTATAGATCATTCATGGATCTAGGCATTGACTTGAGGAAATAAAATGTAAAACTAAAATGTGATTTATGACCTTCTAGAGATTGTATGTTTAATCGAATTGTTCGTAGGGACTCTAAGAAAAGTAAACTTTAAATAGTACAAGCATAGTTCCCTCCTATATTAATCTCTAAAATTGTAAGGTACTTGTATGCTAATTTATCTTGTTGACCATTTTTAAACTGTTCTATGTTAATTCTTAACTAGGTTTGGGGCTTTCAGATTGGAGAAAATTTTGTTTGTGCTGGTTTAAAATTTTTAGGTAGCTTTTCTTTTTGTACTTGCATCAAAGTAACAATAAAAAGTCCATAGTGTTTAATTTTTATGTCGGGCTTTCTTGTTTAATGCAATGTGCTTGATACTACTATTGCTCATGGTATTTGATCTAACCACTTTCACCTCCTCCCTTACTCATTTCCAGAAAGTGAATGTAATTGCCATGACAGTTGCAAGTTCAGTTGGCAGAAGAAGATTGTTTGCCCAGATAAATAGCTTTATTGCTGTTTTTATCCTCACTGGACAACTTACCTTAACGGTATGATATGCTTAGGATGAGTTTCAGCAGTTTGTTTTTATCTAATATTTATTTGTAACAATGAAAATGATGAAATATTTTCTTGGTGCATATTTGTTTTTCTGAGTCTTGAGGGTATCTATTGTAATTTAATATATACTATTTACAACTATGGTCTTGTGGTCCAGGTCATTGCTGTTGTCATTTGTTTATGATCCTAACTTATGTTTTCACTTATTACAGGGTCGCATTCTTACTGTTGCTGGCATTACTATAGCTCTATGTTGCACTCCATTCGTTGCCTTCTCAAATCTGGTTGCCGTTGCTATATGGCCAACTTGGATAGTGGTTGCCATATCTGAGACCCTAAGAAAGGTTGGCACCATTGATTGTCTCGTTTCTTTTCCTCTATGTTCTCTTTTCGCCTTTTTATTTGATTATGTATAGTCTATTTAGCTACTGTTATCATTATGCTATATTTCAGATCTCACTCTGTAGGTTTATAATGTCAAGGCAAACTTGGATATGTTAGGAAGAGGAAAATTAACAGTTTCTTTTTGCAGCAATAGTGTAAATTACCTATCACTCTATGACTTCTTATTTCTTTGCAGGTGGTCAATTATGTTGTAACAAGGCCTGGAAGAGAACTTCTATTTACCGTTGTTTCTGAGGATGAGAAATACAAAGCTAAAGTATGTAAATTTCATTGTTGTGCTCTTATGTTTTCCCATATTTTCTTTTGAAGTGATTTGGGAGCTTTAAATGATACTGGAAATTTGGGACATGCAGCATATGTCAAACTTGTGTTAGTATTTGACTTCCTTTTATTTTAGTAAACCCCTCAAGTTCCGATAAAGCACCTAATTTTTTCTTCCAGGCCTTGTGAAGGGATAGTGCCTATTCTCAAAATGTGGCTTGACAGGTGTCATTCCAGTATATGCGTCCAATACGATCAAGAATCTCTTCTATTGCATTCTATAAAAAAAAAAAAAAAAAAACACTCTTCTCTTGCATGACATGTGTGAAGTGAATTAGTTTGTGAAATGATAAAAGCACTTAATCATGGCCTCCCTGAAAACCTAATGCTGCAGATATGCATAGATGTAATTGTTCAGCGACTTGGGGATGCTACAGCAGCAGGAATGTACAAACTACTTTTCAGCATTCTCAATGGGAGGATATCAACAGTTTCTCTCTATGCACTTCCTGTATGTCTTGACAAATTTTTATCTACTTCTCTAGATTAATTGTTGATTCAAGAAGACTCCTAATTCCTTGAACCCTATTGTGTCCATTTTCCATGATATTATTTTTGTGCTTGGCTTTTCTTTGATAAACTATAAAAATGGAATGTTGAATTTTTATTTTGAAGTAGTAATTTCTAAATTTATACTATAAAATTGTTTGGGTGCACTCAAAATTAGGTAGTTAATAAATTTTGATTGGGTTTTCTCCAAAAAAATTAATATATTTGATTTTATTAATAAATAGAATTAAAATGATAGTGTATAAGAATCTTTTAATCAATACATAAGGAGTAATGTAGTCAAACATGAAAAAAGTTTGAAACAATTTTACGGAATGACGTAGGGTTTAGTTACTTAACATTTTCAACAGCATTCTTGAAAACATTTCCATTAAGTGACCCCTGGAATGAAGAACAAAATGCAATGAAAATTTTAATTCATTGAAGTTAAAGTTTTCCAATAAATTGAAATTTTTGCATTATTAACAACACCTTAATGTTCTCTCTTCACTTAGAGTCTGCCAACTACATTGTATTTATTTTTGTCCATCTATCGGTCCATCTGTATTTATGCATTTATTTTTACCTTCTATGTTTGTGTGTCCTTAACCAAAAGATGATGAGTTTCTATCTTTTTTTCCTTTCTCTCCAGGTTGTTACTTTGGGATAGTTACAGCATTTTGTTTGGCGACACCGTCAAACACAATTAGCAAGCTCCAGATTGGGTCCTCATCTTGAAATTTTCTGAGAGATGATTCATTTTACAGCTCTTGGGAATTGAAGATCACAAATCAAGAATCCTTCACATTTATCCAAATGTTTTTGAGAAGTAACTTGTTCTGTGACCAGCTTTGATGATGGCATTAGCTGAAGAGCAATGCTATATGGGCGGACTATATAGTCTGACCTGTGTGGAGTTTCTTGTTATTCTTCGTTGTTGAGGTAGAAAGATTATTCGGTGTGGTGGTGTCAGCTGGTCCATAGTCAGGCTAACAAATTTCAAACTGCTGGCGTTCTTCAATTGCAGTAAGTTTGTGCACCATGGGGCTAATCTATGACTACATGTTATTTGCTTTTGCTGGGATGCAATGGCTTTCCTTCATTCACCAATAATCTTCTTTCCTAGTTTTAGCAAAATCCTATGGCTCAAAAAGTTAGATGAGATTCCAGCATATTAGTCACTTTTTCTTTTCTAAGAAAAAGAAAAATATTTGTAGAATTTGTAGTTGGTGTTGAAGTTGCCCAGGATTTGTCTACGAGATGTTTACATATAATGTACAGTGTACGAGTTTCTTTCAACTCAAGTTACAAAGTATTAATTTCTATCAGTCGAGTTTTGCTGATGCCTCGAATTGCATATATGATATGTATGTACTATTATTATTCTGGTTAAGATCATTGGCAAATTTATAACATAGAAAGTTTGATCCATACAGTTTGAAATGAATTCCGTTCTTAGATGGAATTATAGCTGCTAGCAGGGACATGAGCACAGCTATATAAATTATACTTTAGAGTATCCCCTTTCCAAGGCAATCTGTTTCTGTACATTTTGATCCTCATTGTTGCATTACTCTGTCTGCAACCTTATCAGCATGCCTTATCAGAACATGTACGATAATTACAGGTAAAGTATACGTCAAATGAATCACCAACGTGGTTAATCAAGTCATCAGCATATATGTATATATATACATATATATATGTGAATGTATATATATATATATATATATATATATATATAAAACATAAATCATGCTTTTGAATATGGAAAAACATCCTGTGTTTTTATTTCACTTTCAATGTTTTATTTATGGTTTATGAGCTGGAGGCTGAAGGCCTAGCAAGTAGCAATGGAATTATGACAAATAGTTGCTATAATAATTATTCTCGTGTAAAATGATAGAGAAAATCAAATCATATCCGAGTAATTTGCAGTCAGGAAAATATTCCTCGGAGAGATCAGCTTCAACATGCCACAAGCAATGCTCAAAATTTTGGTTTTGGCTGCCTTGCAATTTCGAATTGGCTTTAAGGTAACAGTTGCAAACCAAGATAATCAGGTGAATTGGCTTTAAGGTAACAGTTGCAAACCAAGATAATCAGGTTCCCCGGAGGGAACGGACACGGTCTTGAATCAACTTCCTCTCCCAATCTGCTATTCCCTCAAAGGCATGTTCAGGAAGACTTTCAAAGGGCTCCTTCCATGGATCATTCTTAGCCAGATCATAGGTGGCTCCACGTATGGCCTTTTTATTGGGTCCACAAGATCTTTTTGAAGTCAGTGCATCATATGCCGTATTTAGCTGACATTAACAGATACTGAGCAATGAAACTCAGCTAAGACAGTTATGCTATAGAATTTGAGGTAATGGATGATGCAATATATAAGCATAAACGACTTACATTCGTGCCGCGGAACCAGAACATATAGGCTATAGCCACTGCAGGAGCTCTTCCTAAGCCAGCTGTGCAATGAACATACACCTTTCCTTTCCCCTCAGAGATGGCCCATTCCAATGAAGAAACAGCTTTGGGTAATTCATTTCTTAAGGAATCTGGGTCAAAGTCTCTTGCCTACCAATGCATAAGATAATGTGTTCAAGTCAGGCATCCGAAAACATCAAACTTCCTTGCAAGTGACTGTGCAGTGCATTTAACCTTTGCCGATATGCAAAGAAGAATCGTCATTTTCTTTATATAAATCCCACATCTGTTCAACCAATATCGAAAGATCAATTGTTTATTTTGAACAAAACAAGCCTGCCTTTTCCTAGAACTACTCCAAATTTCACTATGGAGTCTTCTTGATGTGATTCATTTATTCCTGAATGAACAAGTTATTAATAGCAAGTGGAGAAAATTTTCCTTACAGGCCTTCTCATATGACGAATTCCCAGTTGTCGACATCTTTTTATTATAGACTGCAAGTCAATTCCCCAATACTCGATGTCCTTGTCCTGCTGCAAGTTCAGAATATAGGCCACATTCTCTTCTTGTTTCAGATGATCTACATCTTCAGGTTTCTGGGGCTGCGAGCCCACAATCAAATTGTCTGTTATCAGCGTGTAGTTCATGCCTGAAAACAGGACATGAATAATCAAAATTCTTGAACAACAAGACTTAAGACACGTTCTTGAAGGATGAAATGAGGAAATGTAGAAATGGACTAATAGGAATACAAAATGTATGCTAAATGCAGAACCCGTTCACAAATTTTGTTCTCTCAATGATTCTATGTCCATACATAAAGGACAACTACAAATTAATTCTCTAAATGACAAATTAGAATCCTAGTTCCTACCTTGAGCAAAATGGCAAAGCTTGCTATCAAATGCTATCACTAGATAGATATAAATTTTTAGATTTATGTAGTAGAGATAGTAGAGATAGACCGATATTTTTGGTGAAATTTCTTATTTATAGGATTCTCTACACTCGGTTTGTCTTCTATCAAACTTGAAAGCCTCCATTACACATCAACGAGCTGAGAGACTCTTAGAGAGAGGATGAAAAGAGTGATGTGGCACAAACCTGTTCAGTTTCAGCATACTTTCTCAGCAATGTCTCGTCACCTAGTTGTAGCATAGGTTGTTCTTTTGGGGTCAAATTCATCATAGGTTGTTCAATTCAGGCAAATAAAACACCATAGATTGGGGATTCAAAGTTTGATTAACAAAGCAAAGCAAAACAGGAAAATTTCCAAGTCATTTTATTAAACTTGGGTGGAGAGGGTTTGATTATCCTATGTATGAGGGGAGAAAATAAAAGTTATGAACAGAAGATGGATCACACATCATCCCAGAAAGAAGAAAAGTTTTCTACTTCCATTAAATATTTTAATCAACACCCTTTATTTGTAATAAGCATAATTTACTTAAAAGTTACAAAGTCACATGATTCAACACAATCCAAGGTCAAAAAGGGCTTTATGAATCTAGATCCAAATTGCTAATTAAAATATTTCATCCCCCCTTTCTACCATAAAGTAGCAGCAATTTTTAATTCTTAAAACAAAGGCAAGTATTAGAGCAACAGATTACAGATCCAAAAAGAAAAAAAAAACCAACATAATTCATTTTAAAACAAGAAAGATTATCTAAGTAACATAGCCTACCAAAATGACTACCATTAATTAAACCAGAAAACTATTGAATGCCAATGGATATGAGAGAAATGGGATATAGAAAAGATAACCAAGATCATGATGATACTCATATGGATTCCTCATCATTCTCTTCATGGCTGTGTTATACTCTTCCATCCTGTTCTTGGACCTGGCAGACAGTTTACTAATTGTGGGGTTTTCACCAATTCCACGCTCAGTCTCAGATAACTTACAGAAAATTCTACTACTACCCATTTCAGAGGGCTTCTTGGGAAGCATGAAATTGAATCTAGATTTCTTCTTTGAAGACAAAAGCTCAGTTTCAGGTGGGCTTTGGAACACTGAAGAGAAGCAACTGGTGCCGCTTATGGTACTCATTTTTTGCACCTTGCACTTGTGTTCCTGTTCCTGTTCCTGTTGGTTAGATTTTGGTTGTCAGATTTTATTGTTTAGACTATATTGCCCTGGAATGTAATCTGTGTATAACGCACTTCACCGTCCAATTATGGGCCCAGGAAAAACTAGACGCCAAGGTTTTCTTGGTCGAATCTAGAACTTCATGCGAGTGTAACAAATTGTACACTAGATGCCAATTAAGGTCACTGTTGGTGTCACCATGTTATATTTTTTGTGGTGTCAATAATTGTTCTCCCTCGTAGGAGAATGGTAACAAGAAAAGAATTGCAATAGTAAGAATAAAGTCTAATTGTTTAAATTAGATTTGATATTTGTAAAATTTATATTACGTAAAAAATTAATAAGTTATATATATTTATAATATTTATATAAAAATTATATATTATAATTCGTATAAATAAAAAAAAAATATTATTTTTATTTTTATTAATATATATAAGTTTTATTTAAAATTTTAAATTATCATATTTATATTTTTTTTTATGAATTTTATTAAAATTTTAAATCGTATCATATGTATATTTTTTGTATTATTTTCCATATTATTACTCTTAATTGTATTTTAAATTATTAAATCAAATCAAACATGATTAAAGATCATTTAAATAGGAGTTCCATTAGGAACGATATTGAAATCATTTTTTAGTATTGGAATGAAACGAATTGTAAGACAGTACAAGTTAAACAGATTATACAAAATTCAAACCCATATAACTTTGTGATCTCTTTTCACATAATAAAAGGTGATTTGATTTTTGTCACTTCTGTATATGAGAGAAAGAGAGAGACTTCATATAGTATGCACTTCAAGAAGCAAGCAATCAAGGGCAATGATCTGAAAAAGTTCTGTAGAGTTCCATATACAAACTTCTAAATTTAGCTCCCCAGAAGGACCAATGAATCAAAATGGATATTAGAAGAAAATCAATGGAAGGAAAAACTCTACTCGCCCTGGAAAATTCTCAGTCAATGATTTTACTCTAAGAGAGCTGATTCCTTTTCCTGGTACAAGATCGTGCATAAAATTTTTCCTTTGATGAGCTTGGAGCAACACAAGTTATCATGACCAAATCCCCAATGTTTTCAACATCCTCTTCGGCTTGCAGAACAAGAAATTGTTCCTTCATCCCCAAGGAGATAGAAATTGTTTCATTGCAGCCCTAGTCTTTGGAAAATCTGCCACACTTACCTGCAGGGAAACATGTCAACAGGTATTCAGGAATAACATCACATGATACAAAAAAAAGTTTCAAATACGTCAAACAGTCATAGTTTTATGAAACTCGATAGCTCAGAACTTCCATTTGATAGAAGGTTTCTGATGATTAAAAGCAAAGCTTACTATCTTATTTCCATTCGACTCATGATCAGATTTAGTTTAAAGTATCGCATAATAAAGCTCAAAGAAGGACTACAACTTACAAACCCACGTAAAGCCCATTAAAAGGCTGAAGTCCAAGTAAAGCTCCATATATGAGCACAAAAACACCTGTAGTTGGACCAACATACTTGGATCCAAAAGGCTGTGTGCATTGTCAGATTTGGATTGCTACATTCCTTTGCACATCTAACCTTTTTTTTTTTTTCATCATTTTAATCGGCCAAGTCTTTGCATTATGATGTTTTGGGTCATACAAATTTCCAAGGTAGCTGAATGCTTGAAACCTTGATCCAGTACATTTGTTAAGCAAATAAAGATATGATGGTTTGCTCCTTGCTTTTGAATACAACATGGTCATGTTAAAAGCAGGCATATTAGTGCCATATCAAGTAAACATGATTGGTGTGTAATTTTTTATTGTGTACATATATAAATATGTGCTAAATCTTTTTTTGAGTTTATTTAAATTTTAAATTTATTAAATATCATACTTTAAAAATAATTATCAAAATTAATTAAATTAAATTTCGAGTTATTTGTGAACTCATTTACGACAACAACACAAAATTCAAAATTTAAAATTTAACAAGTCTCTTTAAAAAAAATAAAATATTAATGTCTCAAATCAACTTTCTAAAAAGAAAGAAAATTTATGCCTTAAAATTCAAATTAAGGTAAAGAATCAAGATTATCATCAAATTAACAGTTATTCTTTTTATCTGTATCCATTTCAAGATTGGGAAATCTTGTTACGTGTAGAAGGCCTCCATTCCAAGCTTATCTTTGCCTAATGCTTGATTTGTATTCATGGTGCGAGAACTCTGATCGTGTCGGAATTTATGTTTTATGATTGAATTTTTAAAATGTTCTCATCACGCATCCAAATTAGGTTTAAGTAGTGTGACTAATTTTGGATAATGCTAACTTCGAGGGTTGCTAAATAGGATATCTGACACCTGTTGTAACTAGAAAACCAAGATTAAATCTTACCTTATTTTTCACATGTATATGAGAGACATAAGCTTAAACGATCATGCTCATAAAGGTAGCCTTTTACATGACAATAACAGTGTTGTGTTTTGATGTCAGATCAACAAATCAGAGTCAAGAATATGTTCTGTCTCCAAACCTCTCTAGTCTCTCTCCTTTATCAACTTTTTTCTCACAATGAAGAATGGTAATCAGACAACAAACAGAATATTAATCCATCAATGCTTGTTTTTTGAAGCTAAATGGAGAATTTTTAAAGCCTATAACAAGCCAACCTTTGTTTTCATTCCCCTGGTGGGGGAATCATCCTGTCAACGTACATCAGTACGTGTATGAAGTTGTAATTCGTACATTACAATAGGGATCTTGTTCCTTTGTCAAAGTGCAAATTCTTTGCATTTTTAGTTGAAATTACATAAATTACAAGTGACTTTTAATAGAAATTGAATTTAATTATTAGAATTAAGAATTTAATATTCTCGATAAATATCTTTTAATATATGTTAAAAAACAAAAATTAATAAATAAATTAAATCAACAATTAGCAAATCAAACTTATATACGATGAGACTTGAATCAATTCAAAATTTAAAAGTTGAATAACTTCTTCTTAAGTGGCAAAGTGCAAATTCTTTGTATTATAAAAGTTAATGACATTCCTCTGATTTGGCTAGGAACCCCACTAATCCAGCACAAAGGACAGGTGTGTGGTGGTAGCAATCTTTCATTTCCCACTTCAAATTGCCTGCCTTCCCTTTGAATTTTGGTCTAACGAACACAATCAAGGGCACAAGAACCAGATTTTGATGGCACCTTGCGACATTAATTCCTGAGCTTTAATTTGTTCTGAGAATCTTTTGTGATTGGCCAAAAGTAGGTTTGTTTAAACAGTGTCTCAGCACTAGCAAAGCTACTGCCATCCTTAACAAGAACAGATGCTAATCCTAGGCTTGATTGAAGTGTCATCAATCTAATTTAATTTGGATTAAAGCTGATAATGACAAAATATATATATTTATATACCGTGAATCTTATATAATGGCCGTTTAATTTATAGATTAAATGTTTCAATTGTTTAATATACGTGCAAAAAGAATCCTATAAAAAAGAAGCAACTAAAAGGACCCATTGAGAAAAAGACTAATCCTAATAAATCAGATCAATCAGATAAGATAGCACTCAAGTTTGGAAAATGAAGAAATTTCAAATTAATTTGCATATTATAAGGGGACTTAAAATCTAAAATCTTGGTTAAGTGAGACAGTGTTTCAGTGATAAGGAAGAGGTTTTATTTTGATCCCTCTTTTGTAAAATTTATACATTAATATGATAAATTTGTTAATTTTTTAAATTTTAGAACTCATTGTTAATTTGATTATCATTCATTTTTTATTTGATTAAACATTATTATACATAATAATTATTTACTGCCTTAAATAAAAGAAAATTTCCCAATCAATCATATAAATATATTAACACCAAATCATCAATTATGGTGTATCAATTAGTATTTTCTTTCTAAATTAAGAATAGAAAACAATTAAAGAATGCTAAACTATTATAATCTTTTATATAAGAAAGATAATCTTTATGTAAAATTAAGTGTCCGATGAATTTTCCTTACCTTTTTTTTTTTTTTTTTACCTTTTTAACCCTTTGAAATGTTGAGAAATTATATCTCATATGCTATTTTAACTTTACATTAATCATGTATATATTGAGTGGCATCCAAAGTAAAATTTCTGACTCTACTCTAATCGGTAGCCACAAAAGCAAATAAATAAATAATTTCATTAAAAAAAATTAAAATTTTGATCAGATTTCAAATTCAAGTATCAAGATATTAAAGGTGTTGATAGATCAAGTTAGGCCAGGTTTAGGTCAGGCTCATATTTGGTGTTAATAATTTATATACTTATCCATGTCTGGTTTAATTTGAAATTTTGAGTTTTAAAATTTTTTGAAACCTGACTCAAATAAAAAAAAAATTCAAATTCACCAATTAAACTCAATTTATATAATAAAAAATTTTAAAAAAAGTGTGATTAACTTAAGTTTAATGAGTTTATATTTAATTTATATATATAAATAAATAATTATATAAATTAATTTTTATATAATTCACATATATGTAAAAAATAAAAAATTATATATATGAATTTAGGCCAAACTTGAACTTTAAATCTTTTGTTCAAGATTTGACTTGAAATTTAAATGAACTTAAAAATTATGTCTAATCCCATTTAATATGCGTTTTAATTTTTTGTCAAAATCTTCTTAAAATGTGAGTGAACTTTTGAATTTAGACGGATAATCCAACTCTTAAATAAGTCTACAACATACAAATTTGATCAAAGTTTATGATAAATTTATCCAAATATATGCTGGTGTTAATTTTCTACAATGTAATAAATGTAAGGTTATCATTGAAAAAAAAAGGGTTAAAACCAATGTTAGTGAGGTTAGGAAAAGTCTCAATAATTGGGCGTTTAGTTACCCTAAAAAGGGTAGTTTCAAATTTCAATGGTAGGTGGACCAATTAAAGCATGGCCAATAAACGAAGGTGGAAGCCAAATAATGTTAAACATCTTCAGCATCCTCCCGATCAGTCCTCACCCATTTCTTCCTTTTTGAGAGCATTATTTAGAGAAAGAAAACGACTAGCACTGATAAAGACCATAAACAAAAAAAAAAAAAATGGGGTCTCCATTTAATTCAATTTTCTCAACAAATAAATTAATTACTTTGATAGATAGATGTTTGATCCCTCAAGGATGCTTTGGTTTCACAATCAATAGGACTTGGTCTCAATTGGAGACGCTTGTCCTAAAGGATAGAGTGTTGTCTTAAGAACCCAATTTAATTTGTATATATTTTTAATAAATTTAATTTATATATTTAAATTCGAACCATGTAATATATTTTTGTGCGCAAGAAAAATATTGTTCTTTGTTAGATCAAACTTTATTTGTGACAAGGATGGAGTTGTTTTCAATATTGAAGACAATTTTATTAGAAACATGTTAATTATGAGTTTCACATATTAGGATATATACTTGTAGATTCGGTGAATTGTATATTTATATTGTATAAAATATTAATAATTTATATATTTATATCGTATTTTACATGAAAATATTTGTGTCTTATTATTTGTATTACTACAAAAATTATGAAATTTTGTTTTTAATTTTTGTTAAACTCATATATAATTTTTGTTAAAATTTTTAAACCATGTGATTTCCTTATCTATTTTCGTATTATTTTCATTTCATAATACTATGTCATGTTTTTAATTTCTAGATCTATACACTAAGATTATAATTAAATAATTATGAATATAAAATAGTACTACTAATTTCATAAAAAAACTAATACATATAATGATAAAATCAACTGTGAATATCCTTTAATCAGTCCATAATCAAAGGCAATTAGGTTTTGAAAATTCTTTTTTAATTAGAAGACCCCATGAAATTTATTTTAAATAATCAATCACCTTACAATAAAATTTAATTTTCAAGTACATCTTCCCTTATTATTAGCCTTTTTTCCTAAGGGCTAATTTATTTTATAGACTTGGTTGGGGGGGGGGGGGGGATTCAACATCAATTCTTTACACATACTATGTATTGGGTTATATCTAAAAGTTGCTTTGTTTACTGTCCCACTTTTGATGCTTTAAGTTCCTACTTATGATTTATTCAAAAAAAAAAAAAAGTTCCTACTTATGACAGATTGGCAATGATTCTAACACCATGGAACATGCAAAACAATCCCTTATCTACAAGTAAAAACAATGGTCGCCATTTGTTTAGAATCATGCTTGATTTCTTGTTACTTCAATCAATGTTCTGTCTCACCTCTACATACATATATATATATATATATATATATTCATAAAAATTAAGGTATCAGCTTGATATTTATATAAAAAAAGCGCTTAAAATATCGAGTATCGGCTAGAATACTTTGATTTATATATTGATTATTTATTGTGATGTCTTTTATCTGAGATATTCGATCTTATAATTTGTTATCGATGATGAAAATAAATTTCAACTAAAAAAAACTTTTTTTTTTGGAACAAAAAACTACTCTTACCGATTGGAATATTAGTCAAATATTTGTTTTAGATCATTAGTAAACGGAGAATTTCTAGAAGAAGCAACAATTTTTTTTTTTCAATGGATAAAATTTTTTTAAAAAAATCTATCAAAATGCCAACAATTTCAATCGTGGAAGTAATGGTTGCCTGCAACCATCCATCGCCATCCAATTTGCTTAATGTGAAAAATCAATCGCCATCTCTTTGACCAAACGAGTTTTGGACCTATGATTAGTCTATTTAACAATTAGAAGTTAACAAAATAGAAAACTGCCCCTTTATGCTTGTCTTTTATTTCTTGAGAACGACACAATTCGGACAATTAAATTAAAAGATCAAGAAAATTTTCATTTTCTGCAAGAAAATAAATGTGATTGTTACATCGTAGTTACTTTTCTAGAAGAAAAAAATATTTCTTTTATTTATTGGTAAAAAATAAATCTAATAATTTTAAATACAATATAAAAAAAAAGAAAGTGATACAATTTAAAATTTTAATAAAATTATATTTTGTTTTTGATATATTGATACAAATTAAATATGATGATTTTCATATTTTATATATATTTAATACGATATAAATAAAAAAGTAAAATTAAGAAAATTCTCACAAAACAATCAAATTCATAAAAAATATTCACTACTAATTATGTCTATATGTGTGAAATGTGAACACATTTCTTATCCTATTTCTTTTTCTACAAATGTGAAGCCTAGAAAGATATTGTCCAAAAGAGACAAAAGCAAAGTGAAGGTGTAAAAACAAAAGGTTCAAACGTCCTTTCCCCTTGGGACCTAAACACGTTCAAGTTCAACTGCTTTTACACTTCCATCCTCTGTTGCTTGCTCATGCGCCCCATTGACCGCATCACCATTCCTTTTTGTGACTCCATGCTTCACCAACAGCTCTGCCACCCAATCCCAAATGTGCAATACAATGTAAGTTCCAATCCCACCAATTAACCCATATGCTATGGAATAGGTCATAGGCATCAAAATCAATGTCACAAAAGCAGGGATTGCCTGCCTCATATCATCCCACTCAATTTCCACCACTGCTCTCATCATCAACACTCCCACCAGGATCAGCGGCGGTCCCACCGCCCATGCCGGTATAGACGCCAAAAGCGGGGTGAAGAAAAATGCTAGGAAAAAATACCCTGCCACGGTTAATGCCGTTAACCCTGTTCGTCCCCCTTCTCGTATTCCTGTCGACGATTCGATGAACGCCGTCACTGGTGATGTCCCGAGCAATGATCCCACAACAATTGACATGGCATCTGACATGAAAGCAAAATATTGGCCCTCAAAATCACCATTTTCATCAGTAAAGCCGGCGAATCGAGCCATTGAATATAATGTACCTGTTGTATCCAATATGTCAACATATAAAAACGTGACCAAAGCCTCCCAAAAGTAACCTTTACCTATAGTATTAAAGCTCAACGCCCCAGCTGTACTTTCAATTGCATGGACATCAACAACTTTCTTGAAATACTCATAAGCAGTATCACCGGCGTCCGTGTTAGGAAAAGCCGTCACTTTTGTGTGACGAAACCAAGAAACCGCCGTTACAAATACTATACCATAAATCATAGCACCCTTAATATTTTTCACCAAGCAATAAGCTATAATCACAAAGCCCACAATTCCAAGCCATAGTGTGGGACTTTCCATTCTGTCACGTAGACAATAAATATCACCCGAGACTGTACCACCTGGCAATAAGCTAACGGTTCCATTAGCCGCCGCTAAAACTGGGGCAACTGAAATCCGCGACGAACTTGGGCACCCTCCGAGAGTTACAAGGGTCGATGGGTTATACCCGATTAACCCAAGTCCTTGGTTATTTTGTAACCCGATAAACGCGAGGAAAAGCCCGATACCCGCAGAAGAACTGATGCGAACCGGTTTAGGAACCAACTTAGCTAACTTGGCCCGGAATCCAATAGCTGAAATGAACAAAAAGATCAACCCTTCTATAAAAACTGCCGCTAAAGCACTTTTATAAGGGACATTACCCGACCCGTGAAACCCGACTACGGTATAGGCAAAATACGCATTTGTCCCCATACCTGGAGCCAAAGCCAGGGGCAAATTGGCGAAAGCACCCATAATTAGGCAACCAATAAGAGAAGAAGCAACGGTAGCTACTATGAGATCTTTACGTACTTTCTCCAAACATGAAGCGTAGCCCGGGTTGACCGGGTCGAACTTGCATGACACGTCAGGCTGGATGACTCGGAGATTTGACCCAGTGCAGTTGGATAATGGAACAGAAGGGTCAGAACATAGAGGAACGCAATCTGAGACGCTGCAGGGACCTCCGGAGTCGGTGAGGATAGAAGCGTTGACGGCTAAGATGTAAGCCATGGTAAGAAAAGTGGCTGTGCCGGCACGTAACTCCGTTGTGAAAGTCGAGTTCCGTTCAGCGAGTTTGAAACGTTTCCCGACCCGACTTTTAGCTACGGCCGAGTTGAGGCGAGTTAGGAAACTATTGGGTCGTGGGTGACGTTCCATGACCATGGAACTTGAAAAGAAACAAACTTTGTTAACAGATGAGCAGCAAAGAGTATGGTTTTATATCTATAAATAAACAAATACCCAAAGAAAGCTTAACAAAAAAAAAAAAAAAGAGAAAAAAAGTTTAGAAATTTAAATTTTTTTGGGAAATTTGATGGAAAAAAGATGATTAGTGGAGAAAAGAGAAGAGATTCTATAGAGCAAAAGTGAGAAGAAGGGATCTTTTTATGTAGGAAAAGTATCTGAGAATTAATTTGAAGACGAAATAAATTACGATTCTTTTGATTTTTGAGACATTTTTTAGTGTGAACCATGACAGGTTCATTCATACTTAATATTTATTTATTTTTATATATAAAAAGATCGGAAAAAATTAAAAGAAAAAACAAAAAAGAAAGGAAGAATCATAGGCAACGTAAAAAATAATAAATATTGCGACTAACCACGAAGGTAGGCTCCTCATTAATGGTTTTGGTCAGAATAAGAAAGCGAAGCGAATTACAACTGTTCCCCATTTTTTTTTCCGATTTAATTACTAATTAACTCAGCAAATTGAATTTTATTACTTTGTAATGTGAAAACGGCTGGCTTTTCTAACGTTGTTTTAATGCTTTTTCTTCAATGAAAGCTACCAATATATATAAAAATTATTTCATTCATGACTCATATAAAAATTACTAATTTTAAAAAAATTTTAATTTTATTTATAAAATTAAAATTTTACTATGACAACATATATATTTTTTTTTACATATATATGAAAATAAAATCTTAATACAAATAAAGATAATAAAAAGATATCTGATTCGAAATCAAACTTTTGATATTCTCTCAAGCATCTTTAATCACTAAACTAAAAACTTTAAGAATATATATATATATATGTGTGTATATCGATATGGATATGGATACGGAACATGAACCCACCAAATATTTTGGTTTGATTCCTTTTAGTATTTGTCTAGAATTGGAACATACACCCATGATTAACAAATTTAGTTTGCTTTCTTTCTTTGTTTTAATTAAGGTGATGGCTTTTCTTTTTCTTTTTCATTTTTGATTAACAATAAATTAAAAATTTTTAATAAAAAATATCTCATAAATTGTCGACAAAGTTTTTAAATTATATCCACAAAATTAATGATGGTGTATAGAATATAATTCTTTAAAATATGAGTAAGGATTGGAGCTAACAATGGTTCAAACTGCAATTAGAAAGGGTTTGAAATATGGGGAAGTGGTGGTTGTTATTGTGGCAAGTTGGAAACGTGTTGCCAATTTTGAAAGAAATTGGAGGGAGACATTGACGAAGAACAAATTAAAACAACGTGTAGAGTTGACTTTCCTTTTAATAATTTATAAAGTCATATTTAAGACTTCCAAAATATATATATTCCTCCTTTGAAGTTAATGCCACGTTCTTGAAATCCTCTTCCTAAGTGCCAATGGTTACGTACTTTGACTAAACATGATTTTGATTTCCGAATAAAGCTACAATCCTGGTTTCACACCATGGTTTGGTTAATTTTCTGGCCAATCACTATTTATTGGTAAAATATTAAATTTTTAATTTTGATTAAATTATTAAATTTAAATTTTAATAATTTCGAATTCTAAAAATTTTCTTTCAATAGTAACAAAAGGAAATTCAAACTTGTATGACTTTCTGCTGAAAGCAAAAACAAAGCTCCAATCTGCTTTCTCCAAATAAAAAAAAAAAAGGAAATTCTGGTCACTAATCAGCAATTACATGCTGATTAATTACATCAGGTTTGGATTGAGAATGGGAGGCCACTAGTGTCAAATTTTTATTATACTTTTCTCCACCATTTAAGGATCTGAAATATCCCTTTTCTAAGTTTTTATTGCACCAAATTCCAAGCAATTAGTCAGTAAACTTAGCTGTCATAGTTGGTTGATCTACCTGGTTCTTGCAGATGGTTAATAGGCTGATCCAATTTCAAATTCCAACTCAGCACATGGTTTCTTCCCCTTCTTTTTTAAACCAAATAGAAGAACCTGTTTGTATTTTACCTTGTTTCCAAGGGAAAGGATTCAAGCAGGAGGAGCAAAAACATATGCATTATCATTTGGGGCATGACTTATCCAGGGGCCCTATTTGGCAGAAATTGTAAGACAATTAAATTTGAGGGTGGCAACTTCACGAGACCAATGCCCTCACTGCCCCGGACATTGTACTTTCTTTTGTATTCAATGCCTCATCTACTTCCACAAAAGCTTGACAGTAATTGAAAACAATAGCCTGTCTTCAGCAACAGGAATAGATCAGTTCCTGTTCCCAGCCCTGTATATAAGGGTAAGGCTATTTTGTCTGATATTTCCACCAAGCGACTACACATAAATTATTATAAAAGTAATACAGATTTTGCAAATTAGGTGACCTTAGAGCAGGGACGGAGCAAAGATTTATGATTAGCGAGGTAAATATTTTAAGTTAATTTAAATTTTTTTTATTGAAATACAAATTAATTTTAAAAATTATAAATAAAATTAACGCGTATAATATTTTTTTGTAAATGAAAAAAACTTTGTTTTGCAATATAAATAATATTTGCATAATTAATTATATGATTTTTTTTTATGAATATAGCCTAAACACTATTTAGATAAATTTTTTATCATAATAAATACATATATATATATATATATAGATATAGATATATTCATTTAATAAAATTTTACTTACAAAATTCTTAAAAATAAATACAATATGTGAAAAAATGAAATAAAAATTAACATGTCCAATTTTATTATTTACTTTTAATATGTTTAGTTTTTCATTTACTTTTAATAAACAAATATACTTGATTTTTATTCATTATAATTTGAAAAATAAAAAAATTATTCTTTTCTCACATTCAATGAAAAGAAGAATGAAGATGATTATTTATTTTATTTTATTTTTTTTTTGTGTTAAAAAGTGGTTAAATCATTTAAGTAGTGCAAACTCCATATCTCATTATCACTATAAGATCAGCTTGCATCAATCTAAACAAATTATTATGAAAAATTAGAAGTTTAGCAATTTCAAACTCTCTAAAAGTAATTTATTTTATTTTTTACAAACTCAAAAATATATATAAGTATATATATTATAATGATATTGCTTAGAACTCAAAGTGTTAATATTCAATTATTAGATAAACAATGAAAATTTTCATGTATGAACCTTAATTTAGTGGGGGCAAATATGATCACAAAGATTATCTATTTGGGTAAAATTTTAAAATTTCAAAACTTTTGTTATTTTTTATAATAAACCCAAAAAATTTTATGAACTCAGTGGTGCTTCTACGTAGATCCATCTCTGCCTTAGAGCACTCTTTATAGTAATAATTTTACATTAATTGCTACACTTAATAATTTCATAAAAAATTTTAATGCATTGAGTGAAGATATTGCTTTATATAATAATTCTAAAGAGTGTCTCGTTCACAAAATCCAAATAATAATTGCAAATTCATAGATATTTTATTAGTAACTTTTAAGTGAATAATTGGACAATCCGAGTATTCAGACATTTTAACATAATGGCAGATAGTGCAATCATGAATTGTTGCTTTCTATTAAATCTTAATTAGACAAATATGGGACCAAAAGTTTGGCATCCCTCCACTAAGGAAATATCAATCATATATAAGGTAACAACAACTCAAAAGCATTAAAGCTTTTTTTTTTTCTTTTTTTTTCCCTTCAAATATGAGATTTTAGGTTTAACTAAGATCTTACTTTCTTGTCAACAATCTCGTGATTTATTTTTAAAATATTTAAATTTTTAATTTCAGTGATCAGAATTTAAATATCAAAAAAAATTTTACTTTTTAACTCGTGAAATCTCAAAGCATCATTCAGTGTGGAATTATATGGATTGATGATGTTGAATTTTGATTATGACAAGCACAAAAGAATAAATCTACTAGTGGGATTATAAATATATATATATAACTATTATAAAGCAGTAATTGTTTTGTGTAGGGCAAAAAAGTTTGCCAAAAACCTACCATCTAAGGAAGTTTTGATTTTTTAAAGCAAAAACACTGCAATAGTTGAATATCTCTATCTAGTCCCCTCAGCTAAAGCACTTAATAGTTTAGTCTAACTTATCAACCATTTGTCTCACAATTTTATTGAATATCCCTATCATACTTGAGAGAAAGCAATGTTAATGGTGAAATAAAGGGGTTGGATTTCTCAAAACATGACATTTTTGGACCCCATCTTCTCCACTTGTGTAATCATGCATCTTTTTACACCTTGTAATGAGGAAAAAATATATATTTTTCATTTAAAATAAGGGATATAAATAAATAAATGAAATAATCATCGGATCAAATGTTAGGTAATAGAATAAATTTTAAGTGCTTTATTAATAACTTTTAATGAATGACTAAGTGAGCAAATTAACATTGATTAGTCTTCGAAACATTGCTTATACCTTAATCATACGGTATCATTGAATCCGGACTAGCTTTAGAGAAAAGGATGAAAGATATTGCAGTTCAAATGATGGCACAATTAGAAGAAAACAATAGAAAAATGTGACTTATGGACCCACAACTCTAAATTGTGGGACTTTGAATGGTTCTTCTGAAGCAGAGAAAGGTCTTTTAGCTTCTTTGCATTATGAGTTACAAAGCTCTTTCTTTTACCTTTGGTTAGTGAAAGGTGATGTGAATGAAAGTACAACTAGCCTGCAAATCAGTTCAATTCTTATTATCTATCACTAGTCGCTTAGCTTTGGGGAATCAGAAGATTTTTAATTTTTTTCTTAATCAAAAGTTAATCAGATATTTATGATTGACACTATTTTTTTTATTTTTTAATCTGAAATGACAATTAAATTAAAAATTATTATATCGACGGTTATATAATTTGTTGATAAAATACGAATTTTAAATTTATTTCAGATATTAAAAAAAAGACTAAAAATTATTATCTACATAAAATTTACTATTAATAATATGTGATTCTCTAGCCCCAAGTAAAAGAGAAAGAAAAAAGGAGTGTTAACAGTATTATCCTTATTCAAGTTATTAGTATCTTTCACCACTTTCTTTTTTTCTTTTCTTTTATGCTTTGACACATATCATGTGAAATTTACCTCACTTTTAGGCCTTCTTTTTCTTTGTTAAAGCTACCTTCTGAAGGGCTTACTGTACTAAAATGATCTGTCATTGAACTGGAGGTCATGTACACAACTTATGGTTACAAAAGAAGAACGTAGCCAATGAAAATTTGAACAGTCTAGAATTTGATTGAGATTGGAAAATCTTCAAGAATCTTGATGAGTGTAACCCCAACCTAAATATCTTATCTTGTATTAGAGTACTTGAGATTGATTGTGGACAAAGAATTAAGTTCTCAGTGAAAGAGATATATCACAATATTGACATTATTTTTATCCAGATTAATTATGCTATAAATTGAGATTGAAAAAAAAAAAAATCGAATTGACCTGATACTCGATCACAATGACAAGATACATATAAGCATGAATATGATTCGAAATTACAAAATATAGGTAAACATAAATTTCAAGAATAATTTTCATTTGTATTAACAATCCCACAAAAAAAAAATGAAAATAAGATACAGGTATACGTAAACTTGTAGGAATAAGGAACTGCTAGATTCCAAAACCTCTTCCAGCAAGGCAAGGGCTATTGTTTGGCTATAAACGTGGGGTTGGTTAATTTGGACATGAAGAATTTGCATGAAAGTTAAGGAATCTGTTGATTAGTGTAAAGGCATCAAAATGGATATTATGGAATCTAGGAATCAATTAGTAAAGCTAAAGCTAACAGTCTAACACCATTGAGTTACTCCCAAAATCATCCATCGCAGCATGTCCCCACCAGACAGGTGCTGTTTGCTCCAGGCCCAAGTGGTCAACTTTCATGAGTTGCCCAATGCCCATAAATGTTGGAGAGAAGAGAAAAAAAAAAAAACAGAACTGTACCAAAATTTACATCAGAGAGTCATTTATATGCTCAAGGTACATACAATTATCATCTGAACCGAAAATGGTCCTGCTAGGCATAAGTGAGGACATGCTCCAGCCATAAATGTTAGGAATTAACTCTATTAGACAGGCTTCAAATAAAACTCAAATGAAGGATCAATTAGAACAAGACAAACGACTTTACCTGCTGCAATTCTCTTAAACTCCACCTAATCTATGTTACTTAAATTAAGTCGGTCCAAGTGATTCCACATAGGTAAAGGTCACAATTGGACTAGTTCAGGTCAGATCACTTTGAACTAAAAAAAATTTAAATAAATTTTTTAATCAAATCGAATCAAATAAAATTTAATCAAAATTTCGAATTCAGCTAAAATTTATTTACTTCGTAAATGTTTATATAAAATGAGGATGGCAAGAACGGTAGTTAAGGCTTGCAAACTTAAAACAAGAATTGAGATAAGAAGGATGGAAGGGGTAGGGAATGTCAAATCAGATTTGGAAGTTAATGGCATGAATGATGCTTTGGCAAGTGGAATTCAGATTACATCTCCTTTCAATTCGTTTGTCTTCATGATCATGGGAATGTGACAGTGGCGAGAACAAATTTTTTTTGTATTGTTTTATATATATTTATATTCCGTGGGTATTTCACTTTTTATAATTTGTACATTATATGGACATGTGGGCTCATGATTGCTTCCAGTGTTTTCAGATAAATCATACCATGCCACCATGCTTTACATCATTAAATGAGGAATACATATTCGGATAATCAATTAGATAAAAAAAAATAAAGCAACAAATGTAATTTCTTGAGAGAGCTCCAAGCTTTCTCTTTCAATTCCAAATTTTTTTGGCAAAGGGTTTTCTTTGTTTTTATTAATTTTTAACTTTGCATCAAAGCTGTGATTCTTTGACTTTTGGCTATTTCTAGAACTCAACAAAGGCGTAGTGGCGTTACCTGTCTCTAGAAAGGGTTGAAAAATAATGCATGACACAATATTCTAATAAAAACTTAGAACTTTCAAAACATGAAATTATCTATATACTTAGATTAAATAATTCGATTTTCTTTTTTTAATTTGAACAAAGAGAAATTTGAAATTTATTCTTCAAAAAAAAAGATCATGCACTGAACAAAATGTTCTAGTGTTAATTTTTTTAATTTATAAAACATGAAATGAAGATGTGATTGCATTGAATTTATCTTTAAAAATTATATATTTAAGGATAAACTCATACATACATAGAATTAGTATATAAGACCTTTCGAATTTTCAATTTATCCTTTTAGCCCCTCGATTTAGACCACATTTGTCTCATCGGCCTGTTTGGTTTTGTTCTGATATCTCGTAAATGAAAGAACATTTGTCTTCTTCACATAGTCAAAATCATAAATTTGACAAAAATCATGTCTTATATTAAAAAAAAGGGTTGAAGAGTTTAACCTCCAAGTGCTACCATGAAGAAAGAACAGAAAGGACTTTTGTATCAGCAAGTACTCTAATATGAATAAAAATTTGTCATCGATATGCCAGTGCCTATGCAGGTAATTGTTTGAGAGATTCGTCTCAAATAAGGTAAAAGAACTTAAACTAATCAGTTTCTTAGAGTATTGGATAACCTGTAAAGAAGATAATACAATAGCTCTCATATAAATCAATTTAATTTGATATTATTTTACATCGTTTGAATTTGGATCATTCAAATTCATATTAATTCAGATTTAGATTAGATAAGTTTGGGTTGGTAACTTTTTTTTTCTTTTTTTATCAAATAGGGTTGGAAGGATTTTTCAGTTCATGTCAACTTTTTTTACTCTAACTATGAAAATATCATTATACAAGTTTGAGAATTAGCTTAAAAGATGATTAATGAAACAATATTATAGTCTATAAAAAAAAAATTGTCTAATGAAGTCTCGTGTCTCACCTTACTTCTATTATTTTTTAATTCTAATCCTTCATTAGCAACAAAAATAAATAAATAAATAAAAACCATAAAAGAAGAAGAATTTTAGGGAACTTTGACAAATAAAACAACAATAACAAATTAAAAAGGTTAGTGCAATTGATGATAATCCCACCATAGATAAGATCAATTCCAGCAATTTAATTCAACAGAAATTGAGTCTAATTAAACAATGTAAACAAAGTCAATAGCCTTCTTTTGAAACGAAAGAGACATTAGGAATAATGACTTAAATATCATAAAAGATTTGTTTGAGATTGGTCAGATATTACTTGATGGACAAAAAGACTAGTAAAAGAAGAATTCTAAGAGAAAGAGGATTCTTAATATGTAGGTTTGACTTGTAAGAGAAAAATTATAAGAGAAAAATAATTCTTAATAGGCAAGTTTGACTTGCAAGAAAAGAATTCTAAGAGGAAAAAGATTCTTAATAGGCAAGTTTGTATGGTTATAAATAAGTGAAGTCTCTACATGATGAGTTATGAGAAAAAGATATAAAAGAGTTGTAGGGTTTTGTAGGATAGGTACCCCATAGGAGTACTAGGACTTTATGTCTTATAGGTATGTTTGTTTGTGAATGTACTTGAAGAGACTGAGAAGGTTCACATAGATGTGATATATGGGTGCGTATGGGTATGTGTTTGGTTGTGTTGAAAGGGTGCATATAGATATGTATTTGTTTGGGTTGAGAATACTTTATAGGACTAGAAGAGATTAAGAGGGTTTATGGGTATTGATTGTTGAGTGGTTGCTATTTTTTTATGTATGTTTGTAATTTTTTACAACTAGTAGATCTTATTTTTCATCCGTAAATGTAAGTCAATTAGACCAAACCATATTAAATTATTATCTCTTTTGTGTTTAATTGATTGTTTGATTTCACTTCCACTAGTGTGATTAGATTGGGTTTTTTGGCCTAACAAGTGGTATTAAGCTGTGATGACCCCTAACAAGTGGTATCAGAGCATGGTTCGAGACATGAGAAAAGGCAAGTTTAGAGGAGCTCGATTTAAGAAAGAAGATCGAGTTCGTATTTTGAGGATCGATTTGCGTGAAGCATGAAGACACATAAGAAAAGATTATTATGAGACTTTTATTGTAGGTAGAGCCAAGCATGTCTAGCATGAAGACAGATAATTTAAAAAAATTTGAGTCAAAGTAGATATTGTTAAGAATAATAACTCAAATCTCATAACAGATTTATTTGAGATTGGCTAGATATTACTTGATGGATAAGAAGACTTTGCAAAAGAAGAATTCTAAGAGAAAGAGGATTCTTAATAGGTAAGTTTGATTTGCAAGAGAAGAATTATAAGAGGAAAGGGTTCTTCATAGGCAAGTTTGACTTACAGAAAAAGAATTCTAAAAGAAAAGTGATTCTTAATAGGTAAGTTTGTATGGTTATAAATAGGTGAATTATCTACAAGATTAGGCATGAGAAAAAAGATGCAAGAGAGTTATAGGGTTTTATGGATAGACACCTCATAGGAGTACCGAAGCTTTACGTCTTATGAGTGTATATGTTTGTTTGTGAGTGGACCATAAGAAACTGAAAAGGTCCATAGGACTAGAGGAGATTGGAAAGGTTTATGGGTATTGATTGTTGAGTGGTTGATACATTTTGATATATGTTTGTAATTCTCTATAACTAGTGGATCTTATTTTTCATCCATGGACGTAGGTTGGTTGGATCAAATCACGTTAAATTATTGTGTCTTATGTGTTTGATTGACTGTTTGATTTCACTTCCGCTGATGTGATAAAATTGGAGCCTTTTGGCCTGACAAGAGAGAAAATATGTTCCTTATAATAATCATTCTTAAATGAAAAAAAAAAAAAAGAAGAAAAAGATTTGATCAATTTACGGGTCCATTGTGCCTGGTGAATAAACCATTGCCAAGGCTTAAGGCTGGTGGAAACTTGCTATCTCCGTAGTTAGTATAGCCAGTTTTCTTCTCTTCGATATGAACTTTTCGGTTGCCAATTGTGATAGAAGAAGCAGCTTGGATGGCACTTTGTGCAGAACTCGAAGACTCGAATTCAATGAAGGCAAAGCATCTGTTTTTCATATGATCAGATAGAGTTTTAATCCCATTTTGTTTAATAGGTCCGAATTTCTTAAAACCCAAGTGAAGTTCTTCAACGTTTACACCCATGGCCAAGTTCCCAACAAATATGGACTTTCCCTTAGACTCCTTAGCCGTTGTTGGAGCAGATTTCCTCGTTGGAGGAGCCTTAAATGGAGCATTATTCCCATTCAATGCATTCACGACATTTAGAAAAGACTTTTTGGGAGCAGCAATATCATTGTTAGGGGCAATATCATCAGCTGGCATAGGATCTGAGCTTGGAACAACAATTGAATCAACCCCTTTGACACAAGTTACCACAGCAGTATCATCCTTTAGAACTTCTTGAAAAGCCTCGTAAGGGGCAATATCAGTTGGCATAGAATCAGACTTGGACCAGGAATTGAACCAACTCCTTTGACAGAAGTTGATGAGGTAGCATCCTGCTCTGAACTTTCTCATTGGATACAATATCTACTGTCACAACATCTAGATTTGGACCAGCAATCGAATCAACTCCTTCAACACAAATCTTCGAGTTTTCAGGAATAATCTTCTGAACTTCTTGAACAGGCACAGGATTAATTCTTTGGACACAAGTGTTTGACGTTTCTTCATCATCAGGAAGCCTCAAAACATCAGTCAAAATAAAAAAAGAAACATCAGTCGAACTTAGAAAAACATTGGGTTTACGCATAGGGGCAAAGACGAATGATTGCGTGAACTTCCTCTTAGTAGTATCGTCCATAGTCACGCTACCAATGACCAAAACATGAACTCCAAGGCCTATAGATAATTAAGCATCAATAGAGAGAAGATCAAACTTCTTGCAATCAAAGAAATCGAAGCAAGAGACAACATGATTATCAATGGCTTCCAAGATTGTCCAACGGTTCAAGACTCCATCGGGTCCTAGCCTACGTAATGTGCTTGAATCCTTATAAAACTTGTAAGCATCTCCTGGATATTGTCAGAGGTGGGAGTAGTAGCCCTCCACAAAGGCTTTAGCAGCTTCTTCTCGGGTCAATGCAGCCATCAACATCGGTGAAAAACAATAAAAAAAAAAAACCAAATCAAATGTAAAGAAAGCAGAGTGCTGAGCTTATAATATATGTAAGTTCCAATAGAAATACCAAGTCAAGTCAGATTGTTTTACATTTATATAGAAGATCTGTTCCATTCCTAATCTTATTTGGTTTCTACTTCTTCAGATTGCTCGCAAGAAGGGGATTTCTACAATTGGAGAGAATTCTCCTATATATATCTTTAGAAGTACGTACAAGAAGGGGATTTGGAATTCTCGTATCTTTAGAACTTCTAGGCAATGGTGGGGAGTAAAAATTATTTTCTTTTTCTAAATCTAAACATCAATAAAAAATACTTATTAACTAATTATTACCTTACATTAAATCAAGTTAACATTATTGAAAAATCCATTAACAAACTATAACATAACTAAAGGACTAAATCTACGTACAATGAGACTTAAACTTAAGATTTTAAGGTTCTAGGACCTCTTTCTTCCACTAAATAAAAGCCTAATTAGCAAAGCCAAGATCTTTTTGAATCGTCAATGATATATTTTGAGAATATAATTTAAAAGTGTAGGTTTTAAATATAATTTATTTTATAAGTTATTTTTCTATGTAAATTAAAACTATTTAAAGGTTAAGCTATTCACTTGAGTCTAAAAAATTTATCTAAAATTTGAGAGATTTATATATAAATATTAGATCCGTTAAATGGATCTAAACCTAAATTAAAGGTCTATTCAAAATATGGGTCAAGCTTAGGACATAACATTTAAGGTTCAAACTTTAACTTTTTTGGCCCAATGATTATATATATTTATATTTTTAATTATATTATATAAAAATAATTAATTAATTAAATAATATATGTGTATACATTAGTACCTTATGTCTACATGTATCCAAATCTCACTCTAGCACCAAATTAAATTAACAAAGTCGTTTTTAGGTTTATTTTGTTAATTATTTATTTTATCATATTTGATATTTATTTAAAATTTATTTTTATTTTTTAATTAAAAAAATTAAAATTTGGATAGGCTTGAACGCACCTAAGTAACTTTTTTTCATTTAAAGTTTGAGTTTGGCCGGTAAATAAAATTGTTGGACTGAACTTGAGCAAGTTTGAAATTTATTAATATCTTAATTAAATATGATTAAATTTTGGTCCGATTCGACTCATGAATAAATATATAATGCAAACCTTGTATGTATATGAAATAAATTTTATTACTATTAATTTATAATTATATCTAATTAATAATAAAAAAACATAAACATGTTTAACAAATTTTTTTTTAGAAAGTAAAGATTGGTTTAATAGATTAGATAGCAGTTATTAATCTAATAAAAAACTTTGAGGAAAGTAATTTAATATAAATCAATTAAATAAAATTATGAATTATAATAGAAATTGATTTTTAATAGCTATTTAGAAATATGATTAGAAGTGACAAAATGGATCCGAGTTACAAATTCTTTCAAAAAATATAAATTTGATTGAACTTGATTTGGCTATAAAAGTAAAAAATTCACTCAAAATAATTTGAACTCGAAAAAACTCAAACTTATAAAGTATGCTGAAAAAATAATATCTTTCATAAAATCTAAAAATAACTTGATTAATTGGAACCTAAAAATATTAAAACCCAAAATAACTTGAATCTAATATGACTCGAATTTGTCAAACTCACCAATTTGCCACTTTAAATGGATGGTAATATCTTTTATATAATTATTATAAAATTTTTCAAATAATAGTTGAGTTTTTATTTTTAATTATATCCTTTATGCAAAGAATAAAAAGTTAGTACATATATATAACAAAAATTAGTGTTGTTATTGTTATTAAGTATTGAGTGGAGAAAGTCATTTGAGCCCTTTCAAGACAGTAAACAAACTAAATATAAACAATTGAATGTATGTTAGTAGTTTATTTGTTTATTTTTAAAGGTATTCAAGTTCAGGTTTTGTTCAGTAAGAAAATTGTTCTATTCATTTGAACTCATTCGTTTAGATGGTAAGATAGTTGCATTCGACTTGTATTTAGTTTAATTAAGTTAAATAAGTTTGTTTGTAAACATTAAATAAATATGTTTATGAACATATATAAACGAACATAAATGAATATAAATAAATCCGAACAAATATAATCTAATCTTAAAATAAGATTAGGGTAAAGGATAAAAACGCAATTTTGATAATATTATTATAAACGAATAACAAATGAACAATAAAATGTATAAGCTTTAAACAAATTTTAAACGAGCTTGTTTATAAATACAAATGAACCAAACAGATTTTTATTCATATTTGGTTTGTTTAATAAACGAACATAAAAGTATTATTTAAAATCGCTTGTGAAATTTAATAAAAGAATATAAATAAATAGAAATCGAACATATTTATGAATAATTCATTGAAAACTCTATTCATTTATACATTCACTTTCAGTCGCATGAATAGCTTAATTTGGACTTGAAATAGAATAATTTCCTTCACCTAAGCTTTCAAGTTAAAAAAAAAAAGGACAAATGAATAACTTAACCAAAATGGAGGTGGTCTTGTAACAAGGGATTTTATTTTATTTTGTTTTCATCATGATTTTGTGAATAATCTATCTCAAAAAAAAATTTGTAAAATGTAATTTAACAAAATTAAATCATTAAAATATCTCAATAAAATTAAAATGTCACAAATTTCATTGGTTCGACGATGCAACCTATTTCTATATTTATTAATATAGTCTTGAATCAAATGGTTGAGCATAATTTATAAGAAAAAAAAAAAAAAACATGAACTTCAAGACTTATAAGAACTTGTAAAGAAAAAAAAAGCACATTTTACAATTTTTAGCACTCCTACAAAATGAAAGTCATCTAAAATAAAATCACCCTTTTTCATACAAAGACCAATAAACTTTCATCTATAGAATAAAAACACTCACATAAGATTTGAAGCATTGTTTTTAAGGAAATATTCTAAGGACAATAGTTTACAATTCTCAATTTGGAAATATGTGGTTCAATTTTTTTTTTTTGGATGGAAAAAAAATTATATATATGGAAAATAATTTCACACAAGATTCAATTTTCAATATGTACCATTGACATTTCAAATCTTGTAAATTTGAATCTATAAAATTAATCTTGATATAGTTTTATATTATTAAATATAATTACTTTACAAGCAGCCTCTATAATGTTAATTGGAAACACTAATCCAGAATCTTAGATGCCTAATTTTGACAATTGGAATATAATGGAAAACCTTTTCCAAAATTAATAATGTAAAAAAATTATAATCATAATTAGATATTACATCTATTATAAGAAATTAATAGATTAAAACAAGTAATAAAAATTACAGAATTCCTTTGGTTTTTCATTGCTGGAATTAGGCTAGGGGTATCATGCTGGAATTTCTTATTATTTATTTATACTGAAAACATGGAGTTAATGGATGTTTGACAAATAAAAGTAACATTCACAAATTCAAAAATTGCTGCATTTGAATCATACTACTCTAAAAGAAAGCCATGAAGTTTCTGTAGAACAAACAAAACTGAAAATTTATCTCATAATCTTAAAACAAGGTGACATAAGTGAATGTTTTTGTGATTATAAAGAAGAAAAAAAAAAAAGAAAGAAAATTCTTATCAATTAGCAGGTCCATTGTGCCTGGTAAAATTGCTACCACTCCTGAAATTGTCCTGGCCATTGCAATTGCCATTGCCATTCATGGAGTCTCGAGAAAACTTGGGATTTCCAGAGTCATTGCTTTTCTTCTCTTTGATAATCAATCTTCGGTCAGCAATTCTGATAAAAGAAGCTTGGATTGCAATTTGTGCAGAACAAGAAGACTCAAATTGAATGAAAGCATACCATCTGTGCTCTTTATCAGTTCTAATTTGAACTCCATTACGTTTAATTGGTCCAAAACTCTTGAAAGCCTCATAGAGTTCTTCAGGCTTTGAATCCGTCGCCAAGTTACCTACAAATATAGATGTTCCCTCAACATTGTCCACAATTCTGGTGTTCTTCTTCTCTTCCAAGCCACTTTTTCTGTCAAAATTGGACTCTTGAGGTGCTGTGTTAATTGATTTTCTCATCGGGGGTGCCTTAAAGGGAGCATTGTTTTCATTTTGTGCAGGCACCACCGACAGAAAACTCTTCTTAGGAACAGCATTGGTTGGCTCATCATCCGATGTTGAAGTTGAAACAGCAGTTGGGATACTTTCGGTATGAACAACTTTTGATTCTTGCTTATCAAGAAATCTCAGAATGTCATTTGAGACAAAGTAACCATTGACTCTTTCCATTGGGGTGAGGACAAAGGATTGATTGAACTTTCTGATCTCATCATTCTTTGTAGTGAAACAACCGATAACCACAACAAACACCCCCTCATTTGCTGTAAATTGTGCATCAGAAGAAAGAATTTCATATTCCTTGCAATCCAAGGAAGAAAGAACATGTTTCCTGATTTCTTCCATCGTTGTGAAGCTAATCATGACACCATCAGGTCCCAGCCGACTCACCATGCTTGAATCCAGATAAAACTTGTGAAGCTCTCCTGGAAAATCACGGAGAAGAAAGTAGTACCGGTCCACGAAGACAGCAGCCACTTCTTGTGGCGTGTAGGATGGCAATGGACATGCCTTTGCCGCAGCCATCAAGATAAAAGCAGGGAAGAGAACGGAACAGAAAACAGAGGAAACCAATCAGTGAAAAAATCAGAGATGAAATATTGTATGGAAGGCCAAATAGAGGGTGGGTATTTATAGAAAAAGAAAAAAAAAACACTGTATGGATTGGAAATCCTAGTCTTGTTTGGTTGTTCACTATCTAGGATTCCTTTCTGATGAAGGAAACTTTAGAGGAAATTCCTGTATCAAAATTTCTTTTTTTTTTTGTGTGTGTGTGTGGGATCATTTCTTTATTGATTTTCCTAACAATTTTTGACTTACCATTGAAATTGTTCAAATATTTATTGTGAATATTTATTTCATTTGGAGTGAATTGAAATATGATTTTTTTTTTAAAACTTGAAATTGTGGAAGATTAAACCTGTTATTGACAATATTAAAGTTCGGGGTTTTAGGCAAATAGATTTTGTCCTTTTAGCAAAAAAAAACTGATGCTAAAATGATTTGAACAAAGTATCACTTTTGATCAAAAGAAAAAAAAAAAAAAGTACCCATAATTTCCAATTCAAACTAAAAATTTTTTTGACGCATTACTCTTGGTATAGAAACTTGCTCCAAATTCAAATACTATTTTATAAGTTCTTTGATTAAATGAATCTCAGTATTCTTGCTTCAATCTTTTATTAAAAATCTAGGTTTTTTTCCCTTAATTTGGGTATCCATAAATTATTAAATGTGCTAAGGTTTTTAAAATTAAAAAAAATCATATAAAAAAAATATTTATGGTACAAAAGAAATTATAGGAATATGATTTCTTAATAGCTTTTGGATACCTAAGTTTATGTACTTATTCATTATTAACACTATATAGCCAGATATAACTTTAAAAAAATATAGAAAAAACACAAACTTTATAAGACAGCAATATGCTATTAATCATATAAATCAGATCGTTTTGGAGATTGAAACAGAAGAGCAGCATAGCTGGATGTTTTGGAGCCATATTCTTTTTCAGACATTAACCGCAAAGCCGAGAGCCTTTGACAACCACATGATCGTGTAATATAGAACCAAATATCTTACCACTAATTGAGTGACCATAAATCATAATGCATGTCCTATTCAAGTTTCAACACAACTCAAACAAGACATCACGGTAGGATGCCAGCTATGGCTCAATGAAACCACTAAGCGAACATTAATAAAAATAATTAAACACCAAGTAGCGAAAATTTTGCAATGGAATCGGGCGTTTAATGTTGGGAACATCACAATTCTGATATCATTTGTTGGGTTAAAAACCTCCAATCAAATCACACCAACGAAAATAAAATCAAACAATAAATCAAATATATAAGAGACAACAATTTAACGTGGTTCGATCCAACTGACCTACATCCACGGATGAGAAATAAGATCCACTAATTATAGAGAATTACAAACATATATCAAATCATCAACCTCACTTAACAATTAATACTCATAAGATACTCTCAATATCTTCTAGTCTTATAGAGTATTCTCAACTCAAACAAACACAAACCTAAACCCAAACTCTTGTGCACCATTTCAACACAACCAAACACATACTCATATGCTCTCATACATCATACCTATGTGTACCCTCTCAGTCTTCTCTAGTCCACTCACAAATAAACATACACATCTATAAGACGTAAAGTCCCAATACTCCTACGAGATGTCTATCCCACAAAACCCCACAACTCTCTTATATCTTTTTCTCATATTTAACTCTGTAGAGACTTCACATATTTGTAACCATACAAATTTGCCCATTAAAAATCCATCTCCTCTTAGAATTCTTCTCCTGTAAGTTAAACTTACCTATTAAGAATCTCTTTACTTTTAGAATTTTTCTCTTGCAAGTTAAACTTACTTATTAAGAATTTTTTTTTCTTATAATTCTTTTTTTGTAAGTCTTTTTGTCTATCAAGCAATATCTAACAAATCTCAAATAAATTTTTAACAAATCTCAAACAAATCTCTTATGGGATTTGAGTCAATATTCTAACATTTAAGTGGATTTCGAAAAATTCCAAATTTGGCTACAGTTATTCAAGAAAAAAGAACACATCTTTCGACAAATAAGCTTGAGACACTTCAGTACTAAGACAGTTAGGATGAGTGCAGCTGTTGTTGTCGTCGCAACGGCTCACCTTGCCAAGCTCATACAATATCCTTGAGAGCTGGTCTAACATCCTGTTGCAACATCATAACCCTTTCTGTTTATAACTTCAGGAGCTACATGGAGTAACCCATCTTGATGTTTACACTCAGTAAGGGCACTCAAACCAAAATCCGATGCTTTGAGAATTCCATTTTCATCCAGGAGCAAGTTTTCCGGCTTCAAATCCCGATGATAAACACCTCTGCTGTGGCAAAAGTCGACAGCACTGATCAGTTGTTGAAAATACTTCCTTGCCATGCCTTCTCTCAGCTTTCCTTTTGACACCTTCTTGAAGAGTTCACCACCTTTGGCATATTCCATAACACAGTAAATCTTGCTTTTGCTAGCCATGACCTCATAAAACTCCAAGATATTAGGGTGTTTAACCAGGCTCATAACAGATATCTCCCTCTTGGTTTGATCAATCATCCCTACATTCAAAACCTTCTGCTTGTCAATAACCTTAATCGCCACACTCTGGTTGGTTTCAATATTCCTTGCATAGTAAACTTTTGCAAAGTTTCCTTGCCCTAACAATCTCCCAAATTCACACTTTTGCATCAATACCTTCCCTTTATTCTCCATTCCCAAGTTTGAATCCTAACACACTCCAATAAAGTATTATCTCCTGCACTTATTATATATTTATTTATGGTGCTTGTTTTCGCTGCAGGGATCAATAGACTATGATGGTTTGGGCCCTGTTTCGTGGAGGGAGGAAGCAGAAATGGTTCAGGAAGAATCTTAAGTTTAAAGACTCATTAGCTAGCCTTACATATTAACCAGTGGACGGATAAATGAGGCTTTATAGATTGTAAATGTTTGTAGATAATTCAAGATCAGCAGATATTATCTTTTCAAAGCTTGCAATATCCGCAGCAGTATGCATTGTGGTGCTTCTTCCTGGGGATATCGCCTCTATGTGCTTGGAGATCCCCTAATCCGCTCTACTCAACCATAAACTTATCATCAAGGAAATGCCAACTGCTAAATACAAAGGTTGAAAGTATTGTTTTGACAATTTTGGTGATTATCTTTATGTCTTGTTTTGACAACATGAATGGTTCCATAGTCCACTGCTGCATTTAGTTTTGCCCCAATTTGTAAAACCAGTTTTAATTGTTATATATATTGGAGCTGATAGCAAGTAAACAGTACTAGTTCGCAATGCCAAAGGTACTAGTTTTGCAACTTTCCTTTTTTTTTCTATACACTATAAAGGAATACTTGTTATTGGTAATTATTTTTAGATTGCATTCCTTTGAGCAGTCCCTGGCTATGGTACCAAAGCAGGGTCCTCCACTTGCCAGCAGAAATCTATAGCCTTTTTCAATGTTATCTGCACATACCAACTCACAGCATCGATTAGATTAGACTTTAATAGTTTAATTAATAAAGAAATCCAATTAATTTGATGAATTGTTAGTAAGAAAATCGTATATGGTCTTGCAATTCCAAGTCCTTTTTGCTTTTATGATAGTTCTAAATTCAGATGAGAAGACCTATGAATTCTGGAAGTATAAATTCAAACATGATCAGTTCATTCAGTTGCTTGGTTTAAGCATTTTGGATTTAAGCATCAATGATTTCTCTCATCAAGAAGTTTCTATTTCTTCAGATTGCTTGCAGGAAGGGGATTTGGAATTCTCGTATCTTTAGAACTGCTAGGCATTGGTGGGTATAAAAATTATTTTCTTTTTCTAAATCTAAACGTCAATAAAAATACTTATTAACTAATTATTGCCTTAGATTAAATCAAGTTATCATTACTGAAAAATTAATTAAGAAACTATAACACAATTAAAGAACTAAACCTACATACAATGAGGTTTGAATTTAAGATCTTAAGGCTCTAAGACGTCCTCCTTCCATTAAATCAAAGCCTAATTGATAAAGTCATGACACTTTTGAACCGTCGATATATTTTGAGAATATAATTTGAGATTGTAAATTTTAATTATAATTTAGTTTTTAAGTTTTTTTCTTCTAAATGCAAATTAAACCTATTTAATGGTTAAGCTATTCCCTTGAGTCTGAAATTTTTATTCAAAATTTGAGAGATTTAAACATGAATATTACACCTGTTAAATGAGTTTGGATTTAAATTGAAGGTTTGTTTAGAAAACGAATCAAGCTTAGGATAATTCAAACTTGATTCGGCTTGACCTAATAGTTATATATATATATATATATATATAATTTTAATTATATTATAAAAATTGATAATTAAATAATATGTGTATATATTGATACCCTATACCTACATGTATCCAAATTTCACTCAAACACCAAATTAAATTAACAAAGTTGTTTTTAAAATTTATTTTGTTAATTATCTATTTTGTCATATTTGATACTTATTTAAATTTTATTTTTATTTTTTATTTCAAAAAATTAAAGTTTGGATAGACTTGAATGCACCAAAGCATTTTCTTTTCGTTTAAAGTTTAAGTCTAGATAATAAATAAAGTTATTAAACCAAACTCGAGTAAGTCCGAAATTTATTAACATCCTAATTAGATTCAGTCTAAATCTAATTCAATTTGATCCATGAATAAGTATACTGCAAATCTTATATGTACATGAAATAAATTTTATTATAATTAATTTACAATTATATCTAGTGATAATGAATTAATTTATAAATATAATTATATCAAGTGATAATAAATATAATAAATCATTATCAAAATATTATATATAAACTAGATGAGTTTTCATGGGAAAAGAAGTCAAACATAAGGTAATATGCATTTCTAATTGCATTTATATCCTTTTTAAAGAGTTTGGTCTAGTTCTAATAAAAAAAAATAGTAAACATGTGTGGCAAAAAAAAATTTTTTAAGTAAAGATTGGTTTAATAGATTATATAGCAGTTATAAATCTAATTAAAAACTTTAAGGAAAGTAATTTAATATAAATCAATTAAATAAAATTAAGAATTATAATAGAAATTGAATTTTAATAGCTATTTAGAAGTATGATTAGAAGTGACTAAATGAATCCGAAATCCAAAATTCTTTTTTAAAATATAAAATTGATTAAAATCTATTTGATCATAAAGATAATAACTCATTTGAAAATTTTGAACTCGAAAAAGCTTAAACTTGAAAAATATGCTAAAAAGATAGTATCTTTCATAAAATCTAAAAATAAATTAAATAAGTCGAACATAAAAATTGTTAAATCTAAAATAACTTGAATCTAACATGACTTGAATATGTTTGAATTCATCAATTTGCCACTTTAATATCAAATATTAAAGATGATAACAAATGGCTATAACTTTTTTTTTTCATATGCTTAAGTATCATAAGCCTAGATATCCACATAAAAAAAAAATTAATCTTGTAACATTACAAATCTTGTGAATTTGAATCTATAAAAATTAATCTTGATATGGTTTTATATTATTAAATATAATTAATTTACAAACAGCCTCTATAATATTAATTGAAAACACTAATATAGAATCTTAGATACCTAATTTTGACAATTGAAATATAAAAAAATTATAATTATAATCAAATATTATATCTATCATAAGAAATCAATGGATTAAAATGAGTAATAAAATGTATTTATACCCTCAACATGGGGTTAATGGATGTTTGACAAATAAAAATAGCATTCACAAATTCAAAAATTGCTGCATTTGAATCATATTACTCTAAAAGAAAGCCGTGAAGCTTTTGTAGAACAAACAAAATTGAAAATCTATCTCATAATCTTAAAACAAGATGACATAAGTGAATGTTTTTATGATTAGAAAGAAGGAAAAGAAAAAAGAAAGAAAATTCTTATCAATTAGCAGGTCCATTGCGCCAAGTAAAATTCCTAAAATTGTCATGGCCATTGCCATTGCCATTGCCATTGCCATTTAGGGAGTCTCGAGAAAACTTGGAATTTCCGGAGTCATTGCGTTTCTTCTCTTTGATATTCAGTCTTCGGTCGCCAATTCTGATAAAAGAAGCTTGGATTGCACTTTGTGCAGAACAAAAAGACTCAAATTGAATGAAAGCATACCATCTGTGCTGTTTATCAGTTCTAATTTGAACCCCATTACGTTTAATTGGTCCAAAACTCTTGAAAGCCTCATAGAGTTCTTCAGGCTTTGAATCCGTTGCCAAGTTACCGACAAATATAGATGTTCCCTCAACATTGTCCACAGTCCTGGTGTTCTTCTTCTCTTCCGAGCCACTTTTTTCATCAAAATTAGACTCTTGAGGTGCTCTGCTAATTGATTTTCTTACCGGAGGCGCCTTAAAGGGAGCAGTGTTTTCTTTCAGTGCATGCACCACCGACAGAAAACTTTTTTTAGGAACATCATTGGTTGGCTCATCATCCGATGTTGAAGTTGAAACAGCAGTTAGGACATCTTCACTATGAACAACTTTTGTTTCTTGCTCATCAAGAAATCTCATAATATCATTTAAGACAAAGTAACTATTGGCTCTTTCCATTGGGGTGAGGAGGAAGGATTGATTGAAGTTCCTCATCTGATTATTCTTTGTAGTGAAGCAACCGATAACCACAACAAACACTCCCTCGTTTGCTGTAAGTTGTGCATCAGAAGAAAGAATTTCATATTCCTTGCAATCCAAGGAAGAAAGAACATGTTTCCTGATTTCTTCCATGGTTGTGAAGCTAATCATTGCACCATCAGGTCCCAGCCGACTCACCATGCTTGAATCCAGATAAAACTTGTGAAGCTCTCCTGGAGAATCACGGAGCAAAAAATAGTAGCGGTCCACGAAGACAGCAGCCACTTCTTGTGGCGTGTAGGATGGCAATGGACATGACTTTGCCGCAGCCATCAAAACAGAAGCAGGGAAGAAAACAGAACAGAAAGCAGATGAATCCAAACAGTGAAAAAACCAGAGATTTGAGATAGTATGAAAGGCCAAATCAAGGGTATTTATAATTATAAAGGAAACACTGTACGATTTGGAAATCCTAGTCCTGTTTGGTTGTTCGTTATCTAGGATTCCTTTTTGCTGGAGGACACCTCAGAGGAAATTTCTGTATCAAAATTTCTTCTTTTTTTTTAGTGAGGGATCTTTTCTTTATTGATTTTCTTAATTATTTTTGACTTATCATTGAAAATTTTCAAATAAATATTGTGGATATTTATTTTATTTGGAGTGAATTGAAATCTGAATTTTTTATACTTGAAATTATTGAAGATTGTATTAATAATAATCAAAAATAAATTATTAATAAACAAAGACAATGGCTGCATAAAATTTTCAAATCATCTATTATATATATTGATTCACAAAACTTTCAAATATTATTGACACTTTAATATAAGAGTCAAGAATAAGGTTAAGCACTCATTTCATGTTTTAATTAACTTATATTATTGAAATTAACCTAAGACTCAAGAGTAAGGCTAAACATCCTGTATATGTTGTATATGACAGCAGAGAGACTAGTTAAGCACTCATTTCACATTTTAATCAAGAAAATTATAAAATATATCGCCATTTGAGTTTTTAAACTCCACCAACGAAGAAACAATCTGATTTCTAGATCATTGTTGCAGTTCTAGACAATTTCGTGCACCAGATACTGAATTTGAGATTGAAACAGAAGAGCAGCAAAGCTGGATGTTTTGGAGCCTTACTGTTTTTTAGATATCAACAGCAAAGCCAAGAGCCTCTGCCAAGCACATGATCATGTAATAGTAACCAAATATCTTACCACTAATTAAGTGACCATAAATCGTAACAGATGTCCTATTCAAATTTCAACACAACTCAAACAAGAAATCATGGAAGCATGCCAGCTATGGAGAAAAGAAACCAGCATGTGAACATTAATAAAAGTAACTAACACCAAGTAGCCAAAATTTTGCAATGGAATTGGGCGTTTAAGTAGATTTCGAGAAATCCAAATTTGGCTACAATTATTCAAGAAAAAGAACACATCATTCAAAAAATAAACTTGAGACACTTCGGTACGAAGAGAGTTAGGATGAGTGCAGCTGTTGTTGTTGTTGTTGTTGCTGCTGCTCACCTTGCCAAGCCCAAACAATATCCTTGAGAGCTGGTCTAACATCCTGTTGCAACATCTTTCGAAACTCCAATGTATCACCATTGGATTTCCTCATCTCTACTAAATGGAAAGATGGGGTGAACTCAAATATTTCGGCATCAATAGCCAAGGCGCCTTTTCTACCTCCATTTGATCCTTCCATTTTCAACAGCCCTCCATCATTCTTCTTAACTTTTAACTTCAAATTCTGAGCAATTTCCTCTAGTTTAGATGTGATGGCAGAGGCAGTATGCATGGAAGTGAATTTTACTTCCTTCTTCTCATCATTTTTTGCAAATAATCCAGACAAATCGAACCCACTTGATAGAGAAATAATGTCAAAGGCATTCAAATTAGTGAGCTTAGAGTTGTCTTTCTTCGCTTCAAATGCATTGTAGTAATTAGTCTCAGAACCCAAAACGGCATCAATATTGAGAGGAGCCAATTCCATTTCATCTTTCTTCTGAACTGGTTTGGAGTTAAAGCCCTTTTTGAACCAAGGATTTGTCATGATTTTTGCAATTGAAATTCTAGCTTTTGGGTTAGGATTGAGGATTCTTGACAACAGCTTGCTCACTTCAGGTGAAAACCAGGTAGGAAATTTGTAGTCTGCCTTGCTTATTTTTCTGTACATTGCAATTAGATTTGAATCATGAAATGGCAGATAACCAGCCACTAGAACATAGAGGATCACCCCACAAGACCAGATGTCAGCTTTGGCCCCATCATAACCCTTTCTGTTTATAACTTCAGGAGCTACATAGGCAGGGGTTCCACAAGTTGTGTGGAGTAACCCATCTTGATGTTTACACTCAGCAATGGCACTCAAACCAAAATCCGATACTTTGAGAATTCCATTTTCATCCAGGAGCAAGTTCTCCAGCTTCAAATCCCGATGATAAAAACCTCTGCTGTGGCAAAAGTCAACAGCACTGATCAGTTGTTGAAAATACTTCCTTGCCATGTCTTCTCTCAGCTTTCCTTTTGACACCCTGTTGAAGAGTTCACCCCCTTTGGCATATTCCATAACAAAGTAAATCTTGCTTTTGCTAGCCATGACCTCATAAAGCTCCAAGATATTAGGGTGTTTAACCAGGCTCATAACAGATATCTCCCTCTTGGTTTGATCAATCATCCCTACATTTAAAACCTTCTCCTTGTCAATAACCTTAATCGCCACACTCTGGTTGGTTTCAATATTCCTTGCATAGTAAACTTTAGCAAAGTTTCCTTGCCCTAACAATCTCCCAAATTCATACTTTTGCATCAATACTTTCCCCTTATTCTCCATTCCCAAGTTCGAATCCTAACACACTCCAATAAAGTACTATCTCCAGCAATTATTACATATACACTCTAAAGAGCAGGAGTGCCTACAGCAGAAATCAACCGTCTTCAACAAGGTCATGCATCAACATGACAGAAACTTTGTTTTCAATTCTATTAAGAATTTGGACACAGAGCTTGAATTTGCTATCCATTGAGTATCCAACCTCATCGAGAATGAATAGGGGTAATTCAGAAGTGGACACAACCTTATCGGCTTCAGAGAAAAAGTTCACAGCGTGCAAACACATCTTTCTGCATTCCCTGGTCCTGTCTGTATGCTGTCTGAAAGACACAAAGAGGCAAGTAGACAATGATTCAATCAGCAGAAAAACACCATATATATTCTGAATTCATGCTCGTGCTTCAAGTCAAGAAATGCATAAAAAGTCACTATAAATATTACTCAGTGATGCTCCAAATTCTCAACTATGTGCCGATACCAGTGGTACCACATTAGCCAGCAAACACAAGTCGTTCAACTCAATTTTTCCAGATGAAGCTTTTAGTGAGTAGGAGTGTAATTTTCTCTAATGGAAATTATTATCTGATATTCATGTGTAGTATAAAGAAATGTTCATATGAATCATTAAAAAGCTTGTTTTTTAGCTATATTTTGTTTCTTCATAAACTAAATTACATAAGTAATGCATCAAATGCAAAACCTGACTCGCTGACATCTCCTAGAATCATGATGCATAAACTGCTGAAAACCAACAAAAGCAGCTCTTTCAATTATCCTCAAATGTAGGCCTAGAATGTAAGATGATGAACACAAAAACACGCTAAACAACTAGATGACTGATTGCACATTTGGTTCAAATCTTTGTTTAGATTTATGCAGTTATATACAGGGTCATTAGAATTGATAGCACAAAACTATATAAACCTGATAAGTCTGCAAGAAATATGTATTATTGCGTTGGCTCAGTTATATTGGCTGCAATTAAAAGATCAGTGGATCAAATTCCAAAAAAAAAAAAGAAAAAAAAGAAAAGACTTCAGATTCAGATAGATTAAATAAAGACTTCGGATTCAGATTTAGATTTAAAATTTATCTAACCTGCAAACATACTCGATAATGGTGTATTCCTCTTTAAATATTCCATCAAAACCTTCTTTCTTTATTACTTTTATGTTATCTCTCATTCACAGATCCAAATGCAGCATCATGGTTCACATGGTTGAACAAGATTAACTAACGCATAAGAAATTTAGCAGCTAGTCTTTTACAATTTAAATTCCCATCTACTTTCAGATAACCACTTATGAAACATTCTTTCATGTCAAAAACTTAAAGATAGCTAAACAATGTTTTGAAAGATATGGAAACAAACTCTTAAGCTAACACAATACAAATAATTGATTTCACCAACGTAGTCAAGCTATTAAAGATATTCAGTAATAACAGGTATGGACAACATAAACAATGAATTCTAGGGCTAAATCTAGATTGGGAAAAAAAAAAAACATTTTCTAAGCAGACAAAATGTAGATGAGAAATGAATAAGGCAAAACAAACATTTCAGAGAACAGAAAGTTGTTTAGATTAGATTTAGAAAAATACCCAGAAACAAACATTTAAAATCCATCAATTTCACAGGATGAACATGATTCAACAATGAGGAAACAGGTTTAAACAAAACTATTGGTCTCATCTCATGTCCAAGATTACAACCTAGATCAAGAGACCCTCAAAAATGAAGAATAAAGAAAGCAATGAAATTCAGGAAGAAAGAAAGAATCAAACTTACTTTTGAAGGGAAATGAAAAAGAGATAATGTAGAGTTTTGAGTGGAAGAAGGCCTTTTGAGGAGGAGGTAGCGGGGGACAGATGAAAGACAAAGATGTTGCAAATACTATGTACGGTAATATAATGCAATTCGTCATTTAATAATTGGCATTACTGGCTTTGAACTATATATGGAAGGCATATGTAAGGTGTTGGCTAGGACCAAAGCCTGGCTTTTCTATTGCTGTCAAAACTGAAAACAAAAGGTCACCCTTAATGGGTGGACGGAAAACAAGGATTTGAGAAATGACAGGTTCTCTTTTTCTTTTCAAAAACCGAACCTTTTCTTAAGCCATTAAACCCAAATTTAAATTGTCCAAACAAAACCAATGAAAACATGAACTGTTTAAGCAGCATTATTGATCAGGCAAGTAGATTCCTGGTGGCTCCTAAACTGGCTGTCTTTGCAAACCACTAGTCCATAGATGGCATAATGAAGCAAAACTAAAGGACAAAATTAGACCATAGAGTCCTAAAAGTATTTGCTTCTTCCTTTTGAATTTCTTGTAAATTGACTTTATTATTGGCGTCAGGTCTTGAAAGAGTTGATGTTCCATGAAATTTGCTTGGACCCACATCTTAAAGTCGAAAATTTTGACAATATTATTGTGTGATTATGGGTTGGTAACCGCCTTGTTGGCCCCACTGTTTTCTAACTTCTGGCCTGAAGCATGATGATTGCGAGGCTTCTTTTTTTTTTTTTGCATTTTTTCTAATTTTATCCTTGTCTAAGAACTAGGGAATCAATTCTAAATTTTTTGCAGGATTAGCATTCTACATGGACTCTAGTTTTTGCAGAATATTCCAAACTTAATTTGTTTGGACAATTTTTTTTCAATCATTTTAAGGACCCATCACATCGATTCTAAATATTAAAACCCGAAATTTAAACTATATTAAATAAATAGCAAAAGAAAAGGAGTTATATCATGAATGTGCACAAATTGTACAGATATAACTGACCAATGATGTATGAACTATTTAAAACATAGATGATCATTGAGGTGGCATTAGCATATTTGCTGAGTAGATTTGGTAATTGGTAGGTTTGATACCATTTATTTTGCCCAAAAACAATATATATATAATATATATTGGCTGAAAAGTCAGTGAAAGTAGTCAACCTTCTTAACTTTATTCTAAGATGCTATCAGCATATTCAGTATGTTTTGCAACAATCATCACTAGCATAAAAACCTGTAGGTAAACAACCTATAATTTTTGAGCCTAAACCCAAATGATAAATGGTCAGATTCTATTAATGACCCATTTGATATATTATAAGCTAAGCTGAATCTGGAATCTTAAATTCCTTTGGCCTCTTTTCGGCCTAACGACATCATTTCAGCATGGCTCCAATGACTTTGATCCATCTTTTCCACTGTAAAGAATTCCAAAGTCGTCAACATAATCATCAAATTTTGTTGTTATATCACTCTATAATTGGATGGGATCAAAGGTTGTGATTCCTGTTATAGATTTCTATCTTGTTGTCATAGCCTTGGCAAAAAGGTGAATAAGAGCACATGATGGGAGTATTTTGACTGTAGTTAGATGAGGCATATGATTTATAACGGTCCCCTGACACTTTTCTGCATAGGCGATTCAAAATAAAGGAACATGATTTATAACGGTCCCCTGACCTTTTCTGGATAGGAGATTCAAAATAAAGGAATGAAAAGGCCGCAGTTACAACTTAGATGAGAAGGATGTTTCCAAATTTAGAGTTTTAGTTACATATAACAAACAAAACCAAACCAAACTTATGTTAACCTTCTGACTTCTAACGGTCGGTTACTTTTCCAATGAAAGGTTAAGAAGTATACTGCAAGTGCTCCCCCAAACCCCGTCTAAATGTAACCAAGATCAAAAACATAGCAGACATATAGGCTAATGCTTGTCGTGAGAATAGGACTATAGCAAATTGTAGAACGGAAAAAAAAAATTATGTAGATTCTAAGTAAAATTTTGCAATGAATAGCTTCAACAATTTTTTTTATATTCTTAGTACAAAAAAATACCGTATTAGAATAGAAAAAGAAATTATAAGTATCATTGTTTAAATCCCAAACTTACGAATTATCACATTCTAAAGATAATTGTATGAACCAACTGAATTAAATTCAAGCTTAAAATAACTATATCGATTGTGGATTAAGGAGTAAGTGATTTTATCTGCACTCCTAGACTTCAAGGATCGAAGCTGTCAACAAAATTATATTACTCTAGTATGTTTCTCCAGCATGGAACAATATAAATACAAATGAAGAATCAAAGGCTGGAAAAAAGAACCTTAAGATACATAAACTATATTCAGCATGCAAATAGTTAATCCCTTGTCGTTTTTAGTATCTGATTTCTTTAGCAACCTCAAAGAAATGGGCAACATTTTCCTCAGGTGTACCTACTTTAATCCCATGACCTAGATTCAATATATGTTTCCCTTTACCAGCTTTTCTCACGGTATCGTTTATCCGATTGGTGATGAACTCCTTTGAACAAAAAAGAACACCACGATCAACATTTCCCTGTACAGCAATATCATGTCCAAGTCACCTTCTACCTTCAGCCATGTCAAATGTCCAATCTAAGCTAACTACATCTACACCTGTTAAAGCTAGCCTTTCTAACAAGCCCCCAGATCCACTTGCATAAAGGATTAGAGGAAGATCTGGATGGGTTTGTTTTACAGCATCTACAATTTGCTTCAAATAGGGCAAGCTGAGCTCCTCAAAATCCACTGGACTGAGCTCTGTTGCCCAAGAGTCAAAAATTTGAACAGCTTGAGCTCCATTGTCAGCTTGGTATCGAATGTACCTTGCCATGGAGGTCGCAAATTTCTGAAGCAAAGAATGAAGTACCTGTACGAGGAAAAGGTCAATATGGAACCCAGTTGACAACATTGTTCACAATTAAGGGTAGTTGACAAATGTTTTGAGAAGCAGATGAAAAATAAGAAAAACCAAAGGCAATCAAACTGGCAATTAACTTTTGAAGTAGCAGACAGAAAACTCTTATGTTGTTCACCTGAAGTTTGTTGTTTCAGTAATGGACACTATTTAAGACAAGGACCAGGTCCAGAAGAAACAGCAAAGAAGACAAACATCACTACAATAGGTCTCAGATGCTAGAGAAAGAGAACTAAAATTACCTTGGGTTGAGAGAAGGCCAGTCTTTTTATTTTGGTGAAGTTCTTTGATGAACCACCTTCAACCACATATGATGCTAGCGTTAACGGAGCACCAACAAAACCTAGAACTGCAGCTTTGTTATCTACCTGGCAAAACAAAGAGAAGGGGTGAGTCTACACTAGCTTTTAAATTTATTGAAACGCCATTAAGTAGGCAAGAGCATTACAATGTTACCTGAGTTCTCAAAGAACAATACTACGTCCTTATATAAAATGGTAGTACAAAAAAATAGTAAAGGTCAGATAATTACATACATCTGACCATAGAGGGTTGATCCAAGGGATCGCAAAAGGGTTAGGGAATAACTATTTTGGAATCAATTAGGTACATTGAGGCAAAAATACTACTGCAGAGAGGCCTAATGGCTAACCTTTTTGTTTGGGAACATTAAGGTTAGCAAACTTCTCTAATTGATTATCATCGGTTGTTTAACTCCATTATTTGTTTGCCATTCCTGCCTAAGAACATTCCAAATGCACAACTGATGGTATGTGGAAAATACCATATGGTACATGGCAAGACATGGATGTTTTACATATGTAAAAAAAAAAAAAACCCTGAAAATAATGGGGAAAATAAGAAATTCAAATTAGGACAATAGTATAAGAAATGTCAATATAGACCTCTTTCCGCAAGATTGTCAATGCTTCGCCAACATAAGGAACTGCCTCCTCAGGATCGAATTCTCTCACTTTATTAACATCAGCAGCAGTGGCTAGAGGGTCGAAGATAAGCAGACCTTTACCTTTCACAATGTCAAAAGGTATGTTCATCCCAGAAAGAGGAGTAAGAATATCAGCGAATAAAATGACCTGTCACAATACACAATGATTCAAAATGATAATAACTTGCAATCTGCAAAGAGCAAAAAGAATGAGGAGTGGAGGTGTTTGGCTTTCTTGTCAAAAGAATGGAAAAGTCAACTGAAGCCTCTTGATACCCAAAATGTGGAGAAATGGGGGATTTTAACCAAGAATAATAAAACAGCAATCAGAAATATTCATTCAAGAAAAATAATTAAAAGGATTACAAAAAAACCTAACCCCATCAGGCTTGAAAACATTCCATGGCTGCAGTGAAATCTCAACGACAAGATCAACATTTTCTGATCTTTCACAGAAGAAAGGATATTTTTCACAGATAATTTGGTAGCTCTAAAATATGAAACATTCAAAGTCAGGCATAATTGAAAAGGAGAAGGAGCATGAAAGCAAAAAACAATTACCTACTCTCTTCTTTGAGAAGCAAAAACAAGAGATGCCAACATTGAAATTACAAGAAATAAACAAGGCTCAAGGAAAAAAGACCTACACGCATATAAATAGAAAGTGAAGTAAAAGATGGCATCAAAGCATAAGATTTGCAAAAGAAAAACAAAAAAAAAAAAGCCTGCAAAACTAGCATATAAAATGGCTGCATAAACATTAGCACATAAATATTGGAAAATATCTACTTTTCATTTCTGCTTGATCTGACAAAAGCATAAAAGCAAGGTTTTTAGATAACTTACTAAAACCTGGCAAGTTCTATGTGGCAAGTTTTTTAGGAAATTTTCATTCTACATCATCAAGAAATCTACTCACTCTTTTCTGTTCTTTCCTTTTTCTTTTTTTTTTCTTTCTTTAATGACTAGAACTGCGGTGAGGAATTAGGCTATACTTTCTCCACCATAGAATCCTCATTTTGAAATATCATATAGCCTACTGGGATCCTTCTATTAGATTATCAAAGGAAATAAAAGATAAATCTTTTTTTTCTCTTTTTCGAGAAGGGTTTGCTAGCACAAGCATCAAGCAGACATATTACATTTGTGGTATGCAATCTCCAAAGTAAATGCAGCACATAAAAAAAAAAAAAAAAACCTTTTGAAACCACACCGATTTAAAAACCTGCCTTCATGTACCTCCCTGCTTGCCTTATAAGCCAAACTGGTGTTCTTTCAACATCCTGCCCTCGCACAGCATTGAGCAACAACGGCTCAGCAGCTGCAGTAGCTTTTGGTTCCACTACAGTCCCTAAATGAGAATGTTAAAGATAAAACTTATAAACCAGCAATTTCCAGGAAAACTTAGATATGGTTCAATAATGCAGGCAGGCCTGATCAAAGACAATAGTTGAAGAAGAAGAGTGGTGGAGAATTATCACTATATATGATTTTGTAAAAGGAAACATGCCATGTTCACATACAAGAGGATGCAAATGTAAGGAAGCAATCAGGATATGTATGGCTGAAATTAGACAAAAAGAAGGTAATTTCAACCAGACCAATAATATGCACACTTTCTCAAACAATTATCAACATCAAACATGCCACAATACCAAATTGTGTGATCATGATTGTGCATGAGTAACGAGCTTGCTACTCAATTTTGTTATAAAACCAGTAAAAATCAATAAATTAAGAATGACAACAGACAGTGTCATAACGTCTAGATCCGGGGATCTATCGCTAGACATTGACTTTAGGGAGTCGCCACCAATCTTTTTTGTCTAGGTGCGATTGGCCACCTATGCAATCTGTCCTTTTAGGGAACACCTAAGTTTAAGGGTCCCTAGAAGAATAGGTTCAGGTCTGCTAACCAGAACAAGGTTCGGGAGTTCGGTTACGTGTGAGGAAGGTTATAGCACCCTCACAACGCCCATCAAAAGATGGTACCAGCTTGAATTTGTGTTATCCAAAAGCCTTAAAATTTTACCAAGTAATTAATTATTGGAAACTTTTCTCAATTGACTCTAATACTTTTAACAGAAAATTGAGAAAATTCCCTCACCTCAAGAGTATGCAAGAAAAACTACTGTTTCACTTACAGAGGCTCCGTCGTCGGATTATTTAAAAGAAAAAAACAAAATCAAAATTAAGATAGAAAGGAAGGAAAGATGATTTTTTTTTTGTAGGGAAAATTGATACTTTCAACTTTTCCCCAAAAATATTTTTTGGAAATTTCGATTTTCAAGGAAAATTGATACTTTCAACTTTTCCTCAAAAACCCTTTTTTTGAAAATTTATTTCTAAGGAAAATTGATACTTTCAACTTTTCCCTAAAAATATTTTTTTGAAATTTATTTATGAGGAAAATTGATACTTTCAACTTTTCCCTAAAAATATTTTTTTTTTGAAATTTATTTCTGAGAAAAATTGATACTTTCAACTTTTCCCAAAAAATATTTTTTTTTGGAACTTTTGATTTTTTTTATTTAAAGAAAAATAGAATAATAAAAAAAAAAGTAAAACAAAACTAAAAATAAAATAAAGATAAAAAGAATATTAAATAAACCTAATCTAATAAATAAAAATAATAAATAAACAAATAAAACAAATAAAAATTCAAAAAAAAAAAAAAAACCTGGAGCGGCTCGGTTATCGGCGCGGCTCGGCTCAGCTCAAGGAAGAAAAAACGGCTCGGGGGAGCGGCTTGGCAGCTCGGCTCGGCTCGGCTCGGCTTGGAGAAGGGGCAGTACGCGCGGGTCAGGAAGCGGGTCGACGCTCGGGTCGGGTCGGGTTCGGCAAAACGCGCGGATCCTCTGGGTTACTTAAGGCCAAAACGACGTCGTTTTGGGAGGGTATAAAAGGCAGTCCCCTTCGTTTTTCGGCAGAACACCCCTCTCTTCTCTCTCTCTTCTTCCCTTTTTCTCTCCCTTCTCTCTAGAAAATGAAGAACACCGGTGCCAGATTCTGGGAAAGTCGCCGGAATCTGAAAATTTCGCCGGAAGTTGGCCGGAAGTCTACCGGTTTCTGGGAATATTCGCTGGTTTCTGGGATTCCTCGCCGGAAACTGGGCAGGTTGCCGGAAACTTCAAAGTTGGCCGGAATTGTTGTCGAAAAATTCAAACTTGGCCGAAAAAATTAACCGGAATCTGGAATTTCCAGAAATTCCCAGAAAAAAAAAATTCGAAAAATTCCCAAAAAATTTCCGATGATTCTTAGAACTCTCCTAAACCTTTTCTTAGCCTTCTATACTCTCCTATTCGCCTTTTCCCCTCAAATCAGTAGCTCAGGCTCACTGTTTTCTGTGTGTCTTGCATTCTGTTCCAGAGTCCCTTTTATAGGGATTGATCAGGAGTTCCTGATCAATCCCAATTCCTCCTTGGACGGGAATTCAATCTTTGAATCCCACTGGACTCTTCTGATTGAATTCTCATTTTCAATGGGATTCTTCAGCCTTCAATCTCAGCCCTCCAAAATCAAAATCAAATAAAATAAAAAACTAGATAATTAGAGAAGATAAATCAGCAGATATTATAGGATAAATAATAATAAAAAAATATATCAGATATATAATTAGATAAGTAAAAATACAAAAATGAATAAAATAAAAAAGATAAAAAAAAATATACATATATATATACATAAATAATAAAATAGACATAAATATTAACAAAAAATAAATAAATAAATATATACATATATTAATACATAATAATAATAAATAATACAATACATAAAATACAAAAGAAGAAGAAAAGAAGAAAAAAAATACAAGATAAAATTGAATTGGACTTACCCATTTGGACCAGGCCTAATTAATCTGAGTCGGACCCAATTGAGTATCTACAGACAAGAACGAAGAACATAGAAGAAATTTATTTCAGCTTTTTTCCTTGATTTTCTTTTATGTTCCCCAAGAAATATACAAAAAAAAAAAAAAGTCCCAATGCCTTTCTATGCTATGGTGGTTCTCATATGCAGAAGGGTCATTGTCCTGTCATAGTGTCATGGTCCCATCAAAGCATAGCTAATGGTGATTTCAACGCATTACTAGTTCTATCCTTCAGCATTCTTATTCAAAATAACTATTCCCAATACGTCAACTAAAGCTTATACATTATCAACTAATCACCATTCACCAGCACATCTAAAAATGGCTTCTAATTCTCACATCTGACATTAGCCCATTGATCATTTCAAGCAACTTTTCAAAGCCCGCACATCAAATGAGCTTCATTCATTAAAACCATAATTGCATCACAATTAGATCCCATGAACCCATAACTATAACACATTAAATAAACACAAGTCAGCTTAGCCAGAGAGGTTTTCAGGCTTAGGCCCCTAATGTTCTAAGATTCCAAAATTTTGACTTGGTCTTTTGAGCCTTGCCACTTCCACAACAGAAAGCAAAAAAAACCAGAAGATCCCACTTCAAACAATGAAGTAACAAATAAAACCTTAACATTGGAAAATAAAATTGAAAATGAAGGAAAAATGAGAACCTCCAAGAGAACAGCGGATGAATCTGGGATTGTGATTGGACAGAGATGATTTTTTTGGAGGGACAAAGAGAGAAGAAGTAAAAGCAGAAACTGAGCTACAAGACATTTTTTTTGGGTTCCAATTGCAACTGCCAGAAAAGCTTCAGTCTTCGAGTTTGTTTTTGAAGCAGGGTCTCAACTCTTAACTCTCAACTCTTAACTCATCTATGAAGCTTCTTCCAATCCTGCCGGGTCTTTGAGAGGGTTTAGATAGAGAGGAAGATAAGGAAAATGATAAAAAAAAAAAAAAGTTTTAATCTTTGACAGATGTTCCAAAAGTCGTTTTGTCTATTTTTTTGCCACCCCAACTCTGCTTTAACGTTGGCCAAGACCATTGTTTTATTTTTCTTTACTGGTTTATTTTCTTGGGTCTTTTTTGTCAAAGAAAAAAAAACTTTCAATCCCCAAAGCTCTCAGAAGTACTCCTGAGTTCTGCACTTCGGCATTTTTCAGACAACCTGCGAACTCCAAGTCTTTTGTTCAAACAATCCTCAAAACCAAGCCAAACCAAAACACTCCTAGAAGATCTTTCCCTACAAAAATGAAACGTAAGAAGTGGTCAGAGCTTGAAGAACAAACCCTTTTGTCCACATACTCCGATCTTCTCAATTCAGGAACTTTATCCAAACTCAAAACAAGAGAGAAAAAGTTTAAGCCCATAGCTGACCATGTTAACTCAGTTCATCATCTTCAAGGTCCCATTACTTTTCCTTTCAAATGGTCTTGGAGTGATGTGTCTATTAAGGTTCAAAACATGAGGCACCAGTAATTGGGGGTGAAGAAGAAGATTAAGATTTCAAATGATGAGTTTAATTGGAAAGATGGTGAGAATCATTGGGAAAATTTTTTGAAGTATAAAGAGGTTTTTGGTGGTGTGGAACTTGAAGTTAAAGGGAAGAAAGGAAGTGAAAGCAATGGTAATGGGAATGATTTGTTTGAGGATTGTTGTGACTTGGGGGGGTTTTGCATTGATAGTGAGGATTTTGAGGAGGAAGAGGAAGAGGATGGTGTTGATGGAGATGGGGATGAGGTTCATGGTGGTGAGAAGGTAGGGAATGAGGGTGAGTTTGGGGGAGAGAGGGAATTTGGTGATATTGGTATTTCTCGGGTTCGAAAATCAAGGAAGGGTATAGGAGGAAGTAAGGGGCTTGGATTGCTTGGAACACAAGTTTTGGAGTTGAGAGATGTGGTGGTGAGGGGGGAAAAGAAAAGGAAGGAAAGAGAGTTTGTAAGAGAGAAAGGTGAGATGGAGAGGGAGCAAAAGAGGAGGGAATTGGAGTTTGGGAAGGAAAAGCGGTGGAGTGAGAGGGAGGAGAGAGTGGAAGATAGGGAAATATTGGAGGAAATAAAGTTGGCTTGGAATAGAAGGGAGGGGGACAGAAGATTGAGGTTAGAGAAGGAATTGGACGAGGAAAGGACGAAGAGGTGGAGAATGGAGGAGAAGCGCGAAGAGGAGGAGATGGAGTGGAAGGAGAGGTTGTTGGGTTTGCAAATTGAACATGAGAAAGCAACGATGCAAATGCATATGGATGCATGCCAGAACCAAATGCAGATTCTTGGGGTTGTGGCTAGGCTCTTTTGTCAGTTTTATGGTTCAGCAGTGATGGGCTAGCAGCTGGTTTGGGGGGTTTGCCTCCTCAAGTTTTGCAAAATTTGCAGCATCCTGGAGCATTAGGTGACAATGTGAAGCCTGATTCGATTTCTCCTTCTGAATTCATTTAGCGTATAATTCGGTCACTTGTGTGCATATTGCATAGTAATGTTGTTGAAGCCTAAAATAAGTGCAAAGTTAGTTGACTTTATTAGTATATTGAATGTTACTATGATAGCTGGATAGAATCAGTTGTTACTCTTAACTTCAGTTACCTTGATTTTTATGGTACAAAATTATTCAATTTTTGCATAGTTTTAGGATGATGTTTACCTCATCTTATGTTTCTTTGGAATGTGATATTCTTTTCCTCTTGTAATGTCTCAATTAGTATTGCTTTTGGCATTTCTAACTTAAGTTTCCTGATTAGTTTCTTTTTCTTATTAAAATGGATGATGCATAATGAGCATAGCGAATTGATCAATTATTTTTATTTTATGGTGACAAGAAATTACATCAAACCCAAAATTTATTTCAATTGATTCATAGAACCACTCTTAAGAAATGACATCCAGTAGGTTTGGAATTCAAATCCTATCACCTACATCGTACTTAACTGAAATCATTTGTTTTGTTTTCCTCTGCTTACAGTACAAGCAAAAATGTACCCTTTGTATTATTTGCTCCCCAAGCTTGAGTTGCTTTTAGAGCTAGATTTTGTGATGTTAAAGGTGACATTGTTATGGCACCAAACAGAATAAAGCTTAGCTTTAGACCAAGTTTTCTCAGGATTTGAATAGGTATTTAGTAGACGAGAAAGAAATCAAAGAAAAATGAAACAAAGCGAAAGGGGAAAGTGAGATTGTTATCTGAAAGAGATAATAAAAGGAAAAAATAAATAAAGAAATTTGCTTTAGTATGAAAATTTTTCTCTCTGCAGTTTCTTGAGGAATGGACACTACTAATTTTCCTTTGGAAACATGCAAAATAATACATATTTGCTTCCTCATCTTTGCTTTATGCCGTAATCCTTGACGCTTATTTATTGTGAAGACTCTTGGTTGAATAGCCTGTTTTCATGTTTCTTGATAGTAGCTTAGTGTGAATGCCCCCGAAACTGCTGTAGTTCTTTGGTACTTGAACTGGTAAGTTCCTGGATGTTTAATAATGGAAATTGAGCAGGAAATGTGCTGTTTTATTTCATTTGAACAAATCCAATTTTATTCATAATAACTTGGATGTCTATGAGTTTGTGTTTCTGTCAGCTGCTTTGAGTAACAATGAAAACAATGAGAGAATTTGTCCCAGTCTGAGTATTTTATGTGTACTTAAGTGGTAGGCGGAGTCATTTAGAATGGTGAGATCAAATTTCTAAAGTTGGCTCACTCAGCTGTCACACTTTAATTAGCAGTTTTTGAGTTGTCTTGTGGACAAAACAGCTTTTCACTTGTTTCTTTTAAGACAATGCACTCTACATGCTACTTCTTGCTTTATCTTCCTTTGGTTTCAATGTTGATTTTTCCTTGAGCATTGCTTTTTCTTCTGTTTGATCATGTCTGTAGGCTCATTGTTTGTAAGGAATTTCAGAAGACAATCATATAGAATGTGTATTCATTCGATAACAAGCTGACGAGGATGGTTGAAGAGGATGTAAAGTGGACAGAATTCATGATGAGGTTGCTGATTTAGCATGAGGAAATTGAAAAACTAATGCCTATGGTTGTCTAATTACTTGCCTTGCTAACCAACCAGGTCAAGCAATATCATCATATTGGGACCTGAAAATACTTTGGCTATTAAGTATTGCAAGATGAAAACAAGCAGTAAAACCATACTAGTAATCAGGAAAAAGGGAATCATTTTCAATAATCCCGCACAAAATTACAATACCATCCCATTTATCAGGAGATTCTCGGTTCCAACATTCATATTTAGAGTGAAGTTCTACCATGATGAGAACTGAATTAACCAATCCACTGTACAATCAGATGAATGACGGGTGGAAAACATTTTCCTATCAAGAGAAAATGTAAACAACTCTTCTACCTACGGTTTTGCTACGTACAGGGACAAATTCCGAATGAAGGGGAAGAAGATGAGAAATGTTCATTCGGGGAAGATGAGAAATGAATTCAGAATATGGTGTCGACTGTAAGCTTCCTTTTCGGAGGATTCTTCTCTATGATCTGCTTTTGCCGGTCCATGAAAGTAGAACCCTTGTTAGCGAATAATCTTCGAAGATTAATCACTGAAAGCTCATTAAAGTTACCAACTGCAAGATCAGCCTGCACCAGATCATACCTGCATGTTTTCATGTCTATTAATTTCTTTTCAGATGACTTTCCAACTAAAAGAAACAAATGAAATCAGAAAGCACACAATTGTGAGAAAACAAGTTTTTTCCGGTCAGATCGACACAAAACCTAGCCACACTCAAAAGGGCATAAACCTCCACACTATTTATGCCCCAAGTGTAAATACCAAGGGTTACACCCTTGCCTTTAATATGCTTTCCTATAAGGCTATGACAGATATCAGATAATTTCTTGATAAAAGGGATTTGGGTGCAATAATCACATTTCATAGATATTGAGTTCTTTCAAATGTTGCAATTAAAGTTTGCATGTATTAATGATAGCATGCTTCTATGTTGCATGAAACACATACGCTGGGTGAGAGCCAATCAATGCCACAGCCATCATAGTACAGTTGTGAGCTGCAGTAATGCTGCGAGGATCATCCTCAAACACTACACACTTCGATGGTTTACGATCCAGCTGCAAGGAATTAATTGGAAGTAGATCAAAAACAAAGGAGAACAAATTAAAAACAAAAAGAAGCTTCTATCATTGAGTTTAATAGTTTTTTCTGTATAGGACATGTACTGCACCCAGATACTTTTACATTTACATATAACAACTCAACTACAGTTTTCCATAAACTCAATGAGAAATTAAATGCATTCAAGTGCAGCGGCTTCATGCATGGTGCAAGATAACTAAATAAAAGCTATCAAAATTATAACAACCAAATTGGCATCTTTGGTTTTTGTCTTATTTTCCTCTTTTCTATCTCTTGCAATTGACATCTAATGGTCGCAGTTTCACTGTGTGTCAATATGCCAATGTGCATGAAGAGTACAAATTTTCTGCTATCAGAGCTGGATCGAAAGAAAGCAAATGCTTCCTATTGATCTACATATTGGTAAGCTTTGAAGCCTATAATCTGAAATAATCGCAAGCCTGGGCTTCATAAAACATCTCTCAGCCACATTATTGGTGGCTGGATTGGGTAAGTGAACAGACACAACACTTAACTGCCATAGATAGGTTTAAAAGTTCACATACACACAGATTGATGGACAACTCTTTCACATACCATAAGACAGTAAAACTCTCCTTGTTACTTCAAGGAAACTGAGAAAAATCAAAATTGTCATATATTGCAGTGAACATCTCAAGAAACAAAAGAAAATTGCAAAAAAAAAAAAAAAGAAATCTTGCAGTAGCAAGACCATCTAAAAGTTGCTCAGCATTATAACAAATCCAAATGTAGCTCCGAAACTATATTGATAATTCAGAGGACAAATAATCCAACATTGATAGGTGACGTAGATGATACTGTGATCTTAAATGGAACATACCTTTACAGCTGCTGAGAGAAATCTATGAGCTATTGACTCCATACCATCTTCCTCAGAAACTATTGCCTGCATTATGAAATATAACTATGAGCTGTGAACAATGAAAGAAATTTTATACACAGACTGGAGACTTGCTGCAGAAGACCATTTTATTGCTGTCTAAATGGTCTCAAGATCATCATGACAAGGTGGAACAAGACATTTCACATATTGAGTGTACACGGTCATGCTAACATAGGAAAGATGAAAAAGGGCTTTCAACTGGAAAAGTAGAATAGTGGCTCTGGACAGAACTGAGAGAAGTTTGAGCATAAGGAATTAAAGGTAGCATACAAATTATCTGCCTGCCAAGCTCATAACTGCTATGCTCATATCATGACAAACAGCACATTCCACTGGGCTTCAGAACAAAACTATAACAATATTAGTTGCCACCATACAAGGGATACATGAAAAATCTTCAAAAAACAATGAACCTGGAAATACTTCTTGAGGCCAATTCGTTCTAAGGCATCAACCATGTTCCTTCGATCAAGACTTGAAACCACAGCACAAGGGATGCGAGCTGTATATACAGCATCAAGCCATTCTTCCAACCCATCCATTGGTTTTCTTAGCTGATTGAAGAGGAAAGCAGCAATATAGTTTATTAACTTGAAAGATAAAACCCATGGAACCAATTGAACAAGCTCTCACCTTTGCCAGATTATCATAATAAATCTGTGAAAGCCTTGACTTCAATCTATCCACTTCGCTTTCTGCAGTCTCCCAGTGCAAGATCTAAAAATTTTTGGAAACTGGTAAGAGACATAAACAAAATAAATAGTATAATATGAAAATAGTCAGATTGACAGGAAAGGAACAAATGAATTCATAAGAGATTAATCAAGAAATCAGAACTTTAGGGGAATATTTCAGTTCTTATGCATTCAATTTTTCTCAAACTGAAGAAACCCTCATCTAGTATGCCTTTCTTTCCTATTGTATTCGCAAAAAATGAGATTAGATTTCATGACAGAAAAAAGAAAGGGAAAGAAATAGAAAAAGACTATCTAAACAAGTCTGGACACCAAATACAATCACAATTAAAACCAATAAATTGATGATAAGAATTGTTGCAACTTTCTGGCTCTTAATGAAATATCAGTAGTAAACCAATATTATAACTTACATAATCACTCATATTGACTTAGTACTCTGCCCTCTGAGTCATAGAAATAAATCCCAAATATCAAAATACATCCTAAGAAAGTAATGTGTCATGGTTAAATAGCAATACATCATAAAACATAATCCAAATAATAAAAGGACCATGAACTCCCAAACCTTATGCAATACATGATCAGCACCTGCATAAAGCATCAACCTTTGAGCATCACCCTCTTCGGGAATCTCCTTTCCTGTACAAAATTTAACAAAGAAACATTGGGACCTATATGGCAACAAGATACTCCTCCACTTAATACAGGAAAGGAAAATTCAAGCTCCTATTTAAGCTTACAGTTGATTTCAATGTTAATAAATCTAGAACTAACTATTATGAAGACACTGGAACATTTAGAAGCTCAAATATCAGTGTTCAGCTCTTATAGATTCTCTCATCATATGTACAAGGTTATAAAGAACAAAATATGTGATAACATAAATAACCCCATCCAACTATCCTCTATCACCTAGCACTGACCCCATAGCCACACAAACACATATTTGGTAAGGATACATACCCTCTTCCAAGGCAAGTTGTTTCCAGGCATCTAACTTGAGAGCTCCAGTATCAGCCTGAAATGTGCCAAAAAAAGAATCACATGGTATAAAGCAAAATATGCA